>BQNB010115030.1:0-21640 GCA_026074375.1 Tanacetum coccineum
CAATGTATCAGTTTTAAACGAATTTTTGGTCGTTCTTATATTATCTTGTGTTATTGATCTGAGAAGTAACACGCCCCGGATCCTTATTCCGCTGCGACCTAATTTGGGGATGTTACACTAAGGATCATCCACTTGAGAATATAATCGGTAATCTCGACCGATCAGTTTCCACACGACTACAACTCCATGAACAAGCCTTATTCTGCTACTATGATGCCTTTCTCACATCAGTCGAACCTAAGAACTACAAAGACGCATTAACTCAAGCATGTTGGATTGAAGCTATGCAAGAGGAACTTCATGAATTTGAACGTCTGGAAGTTTGGGAACTTGTTCCTCCTCTTGATAAAGCATTTGTCATCACTCTTAAGTGGATCTATAAGGTTAAGCTTGATGAGTTAGGAGGTATTCTGAAAAACAAGGCTCGGTTGGTCGCTCGTGGTTATCGTCAAGAAGAAGGAATCGATTTTGAAGAGTCCTTCGCTCTAGTTGCAAGACTAGAGGCTATACGAATTTTTCTAGCGTTTGCACACGACTACAACATGGTCATCTATCAAATGGATGTAAAGACTGCGTTTCTGAATGGTAATCTGCGGGAAGAGGTTTATGTTAGCCAACCGGACGGATTTGTGGATCCAGACAAACCTAACTACGTGTACAAGCTTAAGAAAGCTCTTTATGGGTTAAAACAAGCTCCACGCGCGTGGTATGATATGTTGTCTTCATTCCTGCTATCCAATGACTTCTCAAAAGGCTCAGTGGATCCTACTCTGTTCATCCGTAGAGAAGGCAAGGAACTATTACTGGTACAAATCTATGTCGATGATATTATCTTTGCTGCATCTACTCCTGAACTTTGTGATCTATATTTGCTAAATAATGTGTTAAATTCAATATGTCCGTATGATGGAGTTAAAATCTCTATTTTTCTACTTTAGGTACTACAAGATTTCTTCACAAAGTATACTCTGCAGTACAAGAGAAGTATATTAAAATTTTGTTCTAAGTCTTGGTTTAAGAAGATAAAGGGGTTTTCGTTTGAATTAGGTTCATTAATACGAATTTTTCGGGGTTCCATAAGTTCGGTATACATTGTGGCTTGTGGATTAAATGATTGTCATGTCCGGACGTGTTGAGTTGTTTCAATCAGTGTTAGTGCTCGTATACATTTTCGGTCTCGAACTGCTTTTGTTCAGTCAAGAAGTAAGCTTTAAAATCACATTCATATTCTATTTACTGATTTTATTCTACTTCATATTGTGTATATAAATTATTCATGTTTCAAACTATGTACATTACGTCATTGATCTGATATAAAAACTTAACTTAATGAAACATGTTGCTTATTTTCTATACACATGATTGTATCTAAGTAGCTAGCTTAATTAAAACATGGTTTACAAAATATGGTCACTGTCAAGTCGCGATGAGTCGGGTTTTCGGACTTTTAGATATAACAGTTTACATAATGACGATAGTAAGTGACTAAGTGTCAAAAAAGATATACTCATTAAAATGGTTGAAACATAGAAACGAGATACCCATATAACGAGTCATGAACTGAGTTTTGGGTAATTAGCAATTGGAAGCTTGGGTTTTATAGTAGGATAAATTAGGGTTTTCAACTAGGAATTTTCGAGTTACTTTTCACAAATCATTCCATCATCAAGTAAGCTTATACCACACATGTTCATACTCATTTTACACTCATATATATCATAGTATGTTCACCTTATATCACCTACACAATGTGGTTGTTTAAAACTTGAATTTCAAACGAAATATACAAAACTACATGATGTATGCATGAAATAGTTTTCACATCTTTAAACTTAACTTGCGTAAGATTTAGTTCCTTGAAACCACACTTATACATTAGAAGTAACTTGTGAGTAAAACTAGAGCCCGTGGACGTAGTTTGGTAATATTCGAACGAAAATGCGTAAGTATCTGATGTGTACGCCACTTTCTGTAAAAACAACTTAAAACGGATTTTGACTTAAAACCTTGTTACTACACTTATTCTAAGGTCACCTGGACGTTAATTTCGAAACTTAGACCCAACGGTAACAACCAGGTAGCTTAGTTCTTAATATCAGAAAAATTGGAAAAAGTGATAAAAGTTGCGAATAGGTTGCTTTAAGACTGGTAACGACCACCCTAGAATCTATTTAAGTGTCGGGTCATTGGTGCACCTTATAGAGGGAAATGTAAAGAAAATTTAGCAAGTTGAATTATCAAAAACGGATAACAAACGAATAAGATACAACTAAATGAAAATCTACAATTTACATATAAGCTGTCAAAAAAATAGGAAAAGCCCGAGGAAGTGCTTTCAGTATTCACAAAATGATTTTTCTAAGTACAATTCGACACTCAATACAATGACAACAACTCTTTAAATAGAAAACAGGTCATTATTTGAGGGGGAGATATTTGTAATCTAATATATCTTTTTTAATTCATGTCTTTCAAAATTTTGTAATGGAATATACGTTAAAGTTTTGGAATGAATGACAGATATAATAATTTTAAAGGGAGTTCTAGTTTTATAAACTACAAGAGCTTTAGTGTCATTTGTATTAAATCTTTTGGAATTATTTGCAATTTGTGACTTAGTGATCAGGCTTTAAACTACAGACGATCAATATTGCCAACACCTCATAGTTTGTAAAAGACTTAGGAATGCTTGGAAATACTTTCATAGTTTTAAAAGCCTTGAAATTGATTCTCACGGACTAGATTTAAGCTTATTAATTCTTCAAACACGATCTCGAATATGTATGCGTATAAGGTTTTGTTGATTCCGACGTGTCGAAACCAGCAAGGGGGAAGGAGTAGATGTATACTTGATAGTGTCCTTGGCCTTCTTTTGAGGTTAGCTTCTTTTGTCTTTTGAGGTTAGCTTCTTTTGATTTTAGGCTGTTTTGAATCTTTCGGGTGCACTATTTCAATCACATGGTGGAAGAGACATCTCGTCATTAGCCAGTATGCATTATTTGAGTCCCCAGGGGGAAGTGTTAGGAGTATAATTATTTAAAACGTGAGAAGAATTCTTTCTGATTCAATTAGTGTCTTGCCCAACCGGTCAATCACTAAGCTTATTCTTAAAATGAGTAGAAATATTTGATAAAAGAGGTACACATAGGTATGATGATTCCTTTAAATAGTCAGTATCCTGCAGGAAGAAATGTCTACATTTGGGACTTAGTTGACTTAGGTGTTATCATTTCAACTACTTAGAGGGAATACTTGTGACATCCGGGACTTAGTTGACTTTGGTGTTACAATTTATATCATCACTATCATGTAAGGAGAAATACGGACATCCGAGACTTAATTGACTTTGGTGTTGCGGTTTTGAGTTATTTGTGTACTTCGGATATCTGGGCTTTATACATTAAGACTGCTTGATGCGGTTAAAGATAGTTCTGATCTTACTCAAGGAAGGATTGTTGGTTTAGGGGGAAGCTAAGACAACATCAACACCGATACCACCAACCACACAAGCTCATGTTACATATGTGTTCTGAATCTGTTTCATCCTCGAAGTTTGTAAAGCATATACTTTCGTAACTTGGAAAGAAAGTTGAAGCAATGTCGAAGAGTGCTTGAACAGAGATAGATCAGATTGAAAACCTCTTGAAAGAAAGAAGGTTAATGAGGAGCTTCAAAAAGGTTGTTGGTGGGAGATTGTACGAAGGAGACTTACGGCTGCAATAAAGGACCATATGTATACATCATATGATGTTCTATCGTTCAGGTCAAATCTTCGTAATAATTTTTTCTTGTGAATTTGTTAATAAACTAGTTAGTTTTTGGTGAAATATAAGATGTTCTGAGTACAAAGTTTACAAGAATTTCTTAGTAAATTTAAAAATTTTCAAATAATTGTACTCGGCACCATCTTATAAACCCTCAAAAGTTGAGGGGGAGCAATAATATGTTCCATTCTACTAGAATACATCATTTTATCCTCGAACGGTTAATCAAATGATATCCAAATATCAAGGGATTAACATTTTAGATAAGGGGAGAAAATGTGATTAACCTGGACTTAATGTTTATTGACAGATGTAATCATTTAAAATGGACTCGATGCATCCACATCTTAGCATGTTACTACGATTACGATGCACAATGCTTAAGGGGGGGCTTTTAGTGATGATTAAAAACATTCAAGTGTAAACCTTTTGATTTTTATATCAAAACACGTTGAATGATTTTTCAATTGATTTTGGTTAGTAATGTGATGGGATTACCTAAAAGACCGACCATGTACTTAATTTTATGGAGTTATAAGGAGGTTAGGTATAGGTATTCAAATCCCATGATCTAGCCAGAACCGGAGGGATCTACCCAGGATATCCACTAGTTAGTGTAGAAGTCCTTAGGTGTGATTAAAAAGGAGAAAAAAGTGAGAATCAGGAATAATGCCGACTGACATGGAGTAACACTGGTGTGTTGAAACAAACCCAATAAGGTGTTAGTCATGAAGTCTCGGTAAGCATGAAGGGGTTGAAGAATGAAAAAGAAATGTAAGGATAAAGGGTGAAAAGAAAGAAGCCCTCCATACACTTAGGCAAAAACCGGGTCAATACATATGCTTTCAGAAACACTTTGGTGTTGTCTAACATTGAAGACAATCATAGACCCAGTGACGTTATGCACAAACCCCTCCTAGCCACTCAAAGTCAGAAAGAATTTGTTTCAAAACTCAACAGAGAGTTTCACTCATTTTATTGACTCTCTCACTCCGAGTTAGTTGATATTGAAAAGGTAGCAGTCTGCTCCAGCCTCTGATCACTAAAACCAAAGTGCATATTGAGTCTAGAGCTAAAAGAGATCATCATTAATTCATTAGGAACAACTTGTCATAATTATTTGTTATCTAACACAATATGAATATCATGTTATATCATTTGGTCCTACCAAGATCCTTGTGATTTTGCCGGAACATCGAGTGATACTTAGGTATTCACAATGAAGATGGAAATCCTGCTTGAGCCAACATCAAACAAGCTCATGGTAAGTGACTTGTGCGATTCTTATGAATCAAGCTTGTTGACAACTGGAAAGCAACAATGGTGCGATTCTTTATGAATCAAACTTGTTCCAGGTTATGGATCAACGGTTAAAGAATTTTGAATTGCTTAAAACTCTCGATGTGTCACAAAACCACTTTAGCAAGTGACACGTCGATTGATTTTCAAATCGATTTTCTATATCAATCGGTGAGATAGTAACTCACTGGTTCACTCTTATCGTGCTGTCTGCTTTGAGACGTTCCGATAATGAGAACATGCTGAGTACGATGAATCTAATACTTATGTGTTAGAAAGATTCAATACTATAGCTAGAAATCCTGTCAAGAAGATTCTTCTTAAATTGAATCTATCTGATCACAGGTCGATCCTCACGGATTTGAAGGTTACTCCAACCAAACCTGGGCGAATGACAAAGCCATATTCGTCCCCCCGCTTTATTGCTAACTATTTTATGCAGGCTATTTAAAGATGGTGGTGGAGGTTCCTGATTCTAGCTGAATCACAAGATCATAGCCACATGCTCATACCGATAGAAATACAAATCTTTAAGGACATCATGAAAGTTCAAATACTTGTTTACAAGACTTCGCTAACTCTGACAATCGTACGTTTTCTGAAGTGATGAGTGTTAAAGTTAATGAAATTCCTATAATGATGCAACACTAAAGCTTTTCAAGTCAACAAATCAAGAAAGGTATGAGCATGTCGGTCCAGAAGTCTCAAGTACACAAGATGGCAAGATTCATTAAGATGGCGAAGAGATTGTGCTTGGTTGATGATCTCAAGATGCTCAAGATCACAATGTCAAATACAAGTTCAAGGAACAAGCTCAATCCAGAAGTCAGGATCATACCAACTTATTCACAAGAGAAAGTAAGAGTACGAAGTAAAGACTAAAGATGCTAGATAGTATGCTAGGTTTTAAAGTTTTGTAATTTGGGTGACCTCCATTAGGGGGAGATTATTGGAAACACAAAAACGTGTCGGTCACTTCAAGTTTATAGTCTTAGTCGTAGTTTAGTAATGATTAGATTAGTAATCTAGTCCGGCCCAAGACCCATAGGAAGCCCATCATAGCCTATGGGCCGACCTATAGGCATATATATACACCTCTCCTTGCATTGGAGAGGTGGTTTTTGGTTGTTGGTTGTTTCATTTTCCATTTCACACACATAATACAATTCATCCATTCCATCCATCACAACCCACATCTCTTTCTCTTGTTCTTGGTAGATCATTAGATTACATGTTTCTTCAGTAAATGATATGAGAAGTGTTTGACACATTGTCAAATAATAAATAAAATAGTCTATTACATGTCTCATAGTATCATTATTAAGTTTATATATCACGACTCGAACATATTATGTTTAAGTAATGTCATTTTAGATTTTAGGTCCCATACAGAAACCCTACTTTTGAGAGTCTAATTTCATCTTTAAGTTATTTCGAATATTTCCACATAACTGTATACCCTAATATTTATGATGGCCAATCTCTCATTGTTTAATCATTTTCTTACTTTAATCAAAGCAATGACCAAGCCAAATAATTATGATCGATGTGACAAACTTTGATAATTTTTAGAATTTATATTATAAATCGGTTCGTCAGAGGGCGATTTATAGAAACACCTAGAACTTTTTAAAAATTTACACTATAATTTCTTTCGCTACACGTGCCCACTATGCCTCATCCTGTTTCCGCAAGTATCTATAAGCCTACTTAGAATCTTTGTGGTGGTTTGAAAATCGTTTAGCCATTAGTTAGTTCTCATAAATCGACAGTTAATTCATAAAATATATTTTCATATCTGTTTTTATAAATGTGTGAGTCAAAACTACAATATTAAACTAGCCACCAAATGGCTTGTCCCCAGCAATATCCGCAAAATGCATTTAGTTAAGTGGTTATGGGTTCAAGACCCGTCTGAAACAATTATAAGAGATATTTGCAGGAGATTGTTAGACGTTTTTCTCATTTAAATTCATTGTCATCATAGAAACTTATCAATGTTGTTGTAAAACAACGGGCCTAATAGCACAATAAGAACAATAAGCAAGAGTATGGAAGAGAAGGATAGAACTTATTATTGGTGTGTCTCACATTATATTAGGTGCCTCTATTTATAAGGACCTCAACATGAATGGCATTAAATACTATATTGTATGTTACAAGACTAATTATTAAGATGGGTGTTACTAGTTAGGGATATGAATGTGTACAATCATTATAATAAATATTTATTCATAACATTCCCCCTTGATTGTACATCATTCAAAATACGCTTTGGATACCGCCTCGTTAAAAACTTTGCTAGAAAAAACCCAGTGGGAGAAAAACCATAGCTAAGGGGAAAAAAGTGTGGTGCGTATTTCCCCCTCATGATAACTTCACTTGAGCTCGCTGAATCGCCGCATTCCGATGCCATATTGTATTGAATGTCAAGGTAGGGAGTGCCTTGGTAAACAAATATGCTAGATTGTCGCTTGAACGAATCTTTTGAACAATAACATCACCATTCTTTTAAGGTCCTGAGTAAAAAGAACTTTGGTGAAATGTGCATGGTTTTGTCACCTTTAATAAATCATTTCCTTAGTTGAGCAATACATGTTGTTGTCCTTATGTAAAGTTGTCGGTTCCTCATTTCTACCATAAACATCACAAGATTCACCTATGGCATTTCTTAACCAAACACATTCTTGGCTTGCTTCATGGATTGCCAAAATATCTGCATGATTAGGATTAATTGATGTGGTGTGACTGTTTGCTTTACGAAATGTCATGAGATTACAGTACCTCCATGCGAGAATAAATAACCAGTTTGAGACCGACCAATATGAGGGTCAGACCTGTATCCTGCATCTGCATATCCAACTAAATATTTTTTGGATGAGTTAGTAAAGTATAAGCCTTTTTTACCTTGAAGATATCAGAAATATTTGCATTGATCTTATTCTAATGCATCCCTTAGGACATGAGCTTTATCATGTAATAATGTTTAAAGAAAAAGATTATCCAGTCTGTTGGACTAAGAGAAACATCAATGATCATATGTCACTTAAATAAGGTACTTCGGGACCAAGAATGTCTTCATCATCTTTCAGAGGTCGAAAAGGGTATTTTTCTACATCAAGTGACCTCACCGCTATTGGAGTGCTTAGTGAATGTGATTTATTCATATTAAACCTTTTCTAAACCTTTTTTGTGTATGCTTCTTGATGGACTAGAACTCCATCATCAAGATGTTTAATTTGTAATCCAAGGCAACACTTTGTTTTCGGGAGATCTTTCATCTCGAACACTTTCTTTAACATACATCGCCTTTGAAAGATCCCCAGGAGTTGCAATTATATTTAAGTAATCAACATATACGGTTTTTATTGCGTACTCGGATCCTGAAAATGCATGTGCAAATAGAATCATTTTTGTAGCATTTTTCAATAAATACTCGCTAAGGCGATTGTACCACATGCCTCCAAATTGTTTTAACCCATACAAGGACTTATTCAATTTGATTGTATATTGTTCCTGATAATTTTTCTCTTATGCTTTAAGCATTAAAAATCACTTGTCATGGCTCCATGCATTTTATATGTGTTATAAAATCTAACATCACATAAGCTCTACTCATATATTTTTTTGACGCATATCAATTATTTGTCACATTACCAGACTTATACAATATTAAAATACGTTATTGGATCCACCACATGTGAACATGTATCTGCATGATCATTTCCAAGTCTTTGAGAAAATATACGTGCGCCATCACTTGTAACATATGCATAATTTAATTTCGCTTTCTCATAAAGACTGATGCATATCAATAAGTTTTACTTATTTCTTATATACTAACTCATTCCCAGTAACCCAGTCTCGTCAAAAGAGAATTCAATATTTCATTAGTTCTTTGCGTCTTTATATCTTTTGGTAATTTATTTATACATTTGCACTTCGTGCATGTATGCTTTCATGACCCTCACCTTGATTATATCGTTATCTTATTTATTTATATAATCATTACCATGCTCATTATCATATATAATAGTACTATCGACGTCGATTCATTACTTTTCGATTCCACACTTTACTAGACATTATCTTATATCATGTAAATTTATTTAGATCTCATAGTTTTTTCACCAACCCGGGTTTCCAAGAACTTTCATGTCTAGTGTCTTTTTAGGAGACTATTATGGGGTCTTTATTACCTCGACTGATATTCTTGCTCCATTAAATTTATTAATTCGAGGACTTTTTATTTGGAATCGATTGGTCTATCATGTTGCATGCATGCCATAGACTCACTACAAATCATTGGTTTTATTGTTGGGACAGACATTGTAATTAAAGCATTAGCAGCGTATATATATGATCTAGTCACTTTATTCAGGTCACTAAATATGTTTGGCAATTACTAGATCTGAAATATAAATTATCCCTTAAACTTCAAATTCATATTTCTTAGTGTGAGGATCAACATTTATATTATAATTCATTCCAAATATCTCGCTGCTCATTCTCCCCTTGAATGAATTATCACTTTCAACATCCCATTTTGTGTGTTGTGGTGGACTTACTCTATATTGCACAATTACAATATCTCATATGAGAATTATATGGTTTGTGACCAAAACCATTCTAATAGGGAGGATTCATTATAGATTGTTGGTATGATGCGAATTTATGTTCTATCATTTAAGAACAAATGCCCCATAAAACTTATAAATTTGTTCTCATAATTATTGGCTTTACAATCAACTGAAGACGTTTTATAAACGTTTCAGCAAAAGCAATTCGTGTATGAACATGAACTACTTTTAAGTTACACTTTTTTCATATGACCATATCTTGGAAGTATTCAGCCAATTTTGATTATATAATTTGGAAACCGTGCTCTAGTTTATTAGTTGAGCCACTTAATCACGCTAACTTTATGTCGGCGTATTTCAATGATCATTTTGACGATGCATCAATTTCAAAATTCAAAATGATCCACATGGCGAATGTATAGGCCTACATACATCACTTGTATATTTTTTTCCAAAACTTTATAGGAGATTACTATAATTTGGTGGTGATAGATAAAAACTTCCATCGAGAACAATCAAATTTATCTTTCACGTTGTTCAATATAAGCACTTTTATAGTTTCAAACATATGTTTAGTATAATATGCACATTTGGCCTATACCATTATCACAAAGAAACACATCTTTTGTTACTTGTGTAGTTACTTATTGCCGAATCATACATATATCACTAGGGCTGAGCATACGGACCGTTCGACCGAACCGGGCCAGAAAACCGGACCGAACGTATTTCGGTCCGGTCCTCGGTCCGGCGTTTTAGACCAATTCGGTCTTCGGTCAAGTCCGGTCCAGTCAGTCTTACCAAAAAACCCTGAACATTATGCCTTGTAGGACCGGACCGAAGACCGAACCGGACCGGGCCGACCCGGACCAGACCGTACCATTTCGGTCCGGTCCTCGGTACGGCGTTTTAGACCAATTCTGTCTCGGTCCGGTCCGATCTGGTTTTGGACCGATGCTCACCCCTATATATCACTAACCATTCAATAAAGGGTCTCGTAAGCATATAAAACCACATAATGATGCTCACATATATGACAAACTCAATGACATAATTTAAGTCAAGACATCTTAGTTTTCGATTATTTAATTAGTCTGATTTAATACAATTTCTTTTATCAGCAATAAGCATCAATTTACTAAAAAATATTCTCATCAGTAACCTTATCTTCTCATAAATGAATTACTAAGTAACCATATAGGTGAGTTTATTCATCAATTTAAAATCTTGCAATAATAGGTGATATCATTTATGTCTATTTCATTTGCTGGCACCAAAAATTTGGTCACATTATCACAAATTAATTAACTTGTTTGCTAAGATGCATTATTTTCTTTGTTAATTATATGTTAGTGACTATTTTCACATGTGTAAGGCATTTAAGAAATTGATTATTGATATTGTAGCTACGTTCACCAATTTTGACATCTATAAAATAAATAGTTTGCGCATAACAATTATATTTTACATGAAATACTTCATATACACATCTACTCTTTATTGTCGGTCCATATATATCAATAAAATTATGTTCATTAAGTTCAAATTCAATAACGAAAAATAATCATCGCTTTGTCACTTAAACCACGAAGGTCTCATTTTTCGCTTAAGCCATTTTTACTAGTCACAAGAAATATGGATTTAAAATGTTTACTAAACTCATAGTTCAAAATACTCAAAACCTTATGAACACTATAACTATTTTTCACTATTTCGTAATAAATTTACTTCACTTTACATCATATTACCTTGATCTATATCGTACAAGCAACCTAAATAGATCATAATTTCTGCATGTCATTGGTTTTCTATTTCGTAGACAAGCGAGTCCTTGTATCGTAAACTATGCTGTTTTTAGTTATCCTACGGAGAAGACAAAAATTTAACTCAACTTTAGTCATATAAATAAGATGTCACTATTTTCTTTTGTTATTCTCATTGTCAATTTTCATATAATATACTACTCCGTCCTAAAATTATTGTCAACTTTGATTTTCTAGTATTTCTTTGTCAACTTTGTCCTTAAATATTTTTGTTTGTGCTATTTATTATTTGATGCTGAATGTTTGATTAGATTGAGTTTTATATGTTATTTTTTATGTTATAATTTTCATCAAGTTTTATGTAACACAAACAAAAATATTTAAGGTCAAAGTTGACAAAGAAAGACTCAGAAAGTCAAAACTGAACAATAATTTTGAGACGGAGGTAGTAATAAACTCAAGAATTTGCATGTTAAATTCTCGTTTACCTTAGGTTTTTCTTAAATTCACAATTTTTATAAATAAATAATCAATAAAGTTAAAGTTGTGTATGTACGTTTTCATATTATAGTACGTTAATTATCAGATAAATACAAGACAACTTTAAATATGTTGCGTACCCGACAGTAAGACTATACAGTATGTGTACTTAACATCTATATATGTAAGGCTTGTGAAATCGAAACAAACTCGATAAAGTAACCATTATCTATGTTCAGTGATTTAAACACACATTTGTAAGTATGTTGTTCAACATCCATGTAGATAACCTTGTACATATAAAAAAAATCATATTGTTCATAAAAGTTAAATTATGACACAACTCATATCATTGATATATAACCCTTATAAAAGAACATTTATAACAAAATGCCTTTTGAGATTAAAGGTTGTTAAATTACATAAATGCATAATAATTTCGTTGACTAACATTTAGTTAAATTTGTATCTCTCTGTGACATTTAATTTATGAAATTAGTGTACCTAGTAATAGACCATTAAAAAAACTTAACATAAATTGAATATATAAATAATGATTTAATCATGTCATTTAAATAAAACAATGAACATATATGCTTAATGAATATTTAATGCACAATATCAAAACATCAAAACTTATTAACCACAACCGTTACACTTAGTGTAAAATATGATATGAATCAAAATCCAATTTTGTTATAATATATCAAACCAAAATATGTCTATTATACATTAATCAACAATCAATACACGAAAACTACTAGTCAAGTTTATTCTATGTTTATAATCCATTAGTCTAGCATCAAGATTCTTGACAGAAGGTTAAAACAAAATATTTGACAAGATTTATTTATTTTTCAACTTATGTCAATTGACAAGATTTTTTTATACAAGTGACTCATGTTCCATTTGAAACTAACTATGAGTTATTGATATGAAACTGATTTCATCAAAAACCAATAAAATTTCAGACATAATATAAACATATATTTGATATGTCATAGATAGACGCAAACATAGAACTATGATATAGATGAAACTGAACTTACTTGTAAAGAAGATGATTCACTTGGACTATATATTTTATGATCCTTCTGAAAAGGAAGCGTTCTTTATTTTTAAGATCAACCCACCCGAATCACATCGCCTTTCTTATAATAAGAACCACTAGAACCACATCGAACTGTTAGATACTCGTGCTGATAAGTGTTGTTAAAAGCGGGCATAATAGCACAATATGATCAATAAGCAAGAGTATGGAAGAGATTGTTATTACTTTCTATGGTGTGTCTCACACATTACATTAGGTGCCTCTATTTATTGGACCTCAACATGATGTCATTTATATATATTTGGATGTTAACAAGGACCGATATTTTTTAAGATGGGATACTAGTTAGGGATATGAATATGTACAATCATTATAATAAATATTTATTCATAACAAATGTATATTATTTTTGTCTTACACAAATGGTCAATCTAAAGTAAGAAAATATAGAAAGAAACAGTTTGGTAGAATGAATGTCGTTTTATTAAGTTTGATATTAAATTTTATAATTAATAATATTTGTTGTATGTGATATATTTGGCTGTACATTTTTTTTAGTATTTTTTACCTACAACAGATCTCTCATTTTACAAATCCTTAACTCATTCGGATAAAAGCGAGAACGTTATCCTTTGGTGGTCGTACTTATCTGTGTTTGCGCTAGGTTTTGGTAGCCTGTTAATTGTTCTTTGGTTTTGATGTTTGTGTCCCGCGGTGTGTGTGGCTTTTTCTGGGTGAGTGGGTGTTTTTAATTTGGGGTGGGGGGGGGGTGGGCGGTAGAGGACTGGGTTTAGGGGGTTTTTTGGGTGGGCGTTTGGTCAATTGGGGGGGGGGGGGGGGGGCTGATGGTGGGGTGGTTTTTGGGGGCCGTGGGGGACGGTGTGGGCGTTGCGTTGAGTGGGCGGGGGGGGTTTCGGTCGATAATTTTTATATTTTTTTTATATCTTAATATTTTTTATTTTTTCTATTTTATTTTTTTCTTTTCTCTTTTTATATTTTTTGCTTTTACTTTGCTTTATTTTCTTAAATATTGGGAGCCTTAAAGCTTCTAATTTAGGTTTATTGGGTAAATGGTGGTGGCGTTTTAAGGTTGAAAGAAATTCACTTTGGGTTAGGATTATTAAAAGTATTTATGGCGACGATGGTGGTTTGCGAGATGGGTCGACCATAGGTGGTACATTGTCGACGGGGAATTGGGAGGTAGTTTATCAAGTGGAGTAAGAAATTGATAGGCTAGGGATTGAGTTCATATCTTCCTTTAGTAGGAAGTTGGGGAATGGTGAAAGCATACGTTTTTGGGTGGATAAATGGATTGGGAAATAAGGAAGTTCATGTCAGAGATAAGGGTTGTTGATATCATATTTGCTGGGCCGTTATAGGTGTTGGGTTGGTTGTAAAATCCTAGGGGAGTCATTGGGTGAGTTGGAAGATTGCATTAGCTTAGTGAGGGATCAAGTTCCAATTCGAGATGGTACTGATTCGTGGCAATGGATGCTGGAAGATGGTGGTTTTACGGTCAAGGTACTTAAAGTGACTGTGGGCGAAAAGGTTCTCGGTCCGAGGTCTCAAGTAGAAGAAACGAAGTGGTGCAGGATTGTTCCTCGGAAAGTAAATGTTTTTATGTGGAGGCTTAAATGTGGTCAGATTCCGGTTAGGACTCTTATTGATAATATTGGTATGGATTTTCATTCTACTTTATGTCCTCATTGTGAGGAAGCTATCGAGACAATAGATCATAGTATGGTTCGGTGCAAGATTGTTTCCTTGGTTTGGTCAAGTATTTGCGCTTGGTGGAATATAGGATCTTTTGTTGGTTCTTCTGTTTAAGATGTATTAAACTTGGCGGGCTTTGGGTCGTCTAAATTACGTTTGAATTGGGAAGCGGTGATTTGGACTTCGCTTTATCTCATATGGAAAGCTCGAAATAATAAAGTTTTCCAGGATAAAGAGATGTCGGCTGTTGATTTGGTGTTCGAGATTCAACTTACATCCTTCTTTTGGGTTTCGCACAGGTGCAATAGTCTCGAGTACACTTGGGTCGATTGGTGTAATGGGCCTTCATCTTTGATCTAAAGTTATGTTCGTGCTCTTTCCTCCTTTTAGTTTTTGCTTTTGTATTTGTTAGTGTTTGCATCTTTTTTTTCTGAGTCCACTACATTTAATCATCTTGTTGATAAGTGGATGACATTTGTTTATTTTGATTGCGGTTTTTGCTCAGTAATATATTGCCTTTAAAAAAAACAAATCTAACTCATTTCAAGACACTATACAATACAATTAATTTAGAGTTTAACAACATTTTTTCGGTTATTTTCCAATATCATGTGTGTAGCATAAGTACTATAAATGTTACTGATTTTTGTTGTCTTAAAATAACAAAAAGATTACTTCATTTATTGGAGAAAAGAAAAAACCAAAAATGTTTTTATAACAAGAATAAACATCATATACGATCAAAACATGATTTTCCCTTGATCAAACCCTCCCCTTTAATGGCCCAATCCCTTCAATTTAGGCTTTGGAATCTCACAAGTGGCCCACCATGTTCAACCATTGGCCCACCATGATGACATGGCACCATCATTCATATTTCAGGTCCACATTTTGCAAAATTCAGATAAATGAAAATTCGATTTAAAAGGTTTCAATTGACTCGGCCAAACTTGTTTCTTGGTTTAACCGACGGTTCAAACTGTTTTTTTATAACCGGCTTCCGGTGACCTGACAGATTAATGGTTTAATCGACAGTTCAAGCTGGTTTTTTACATAAATGGCTTCCAGTGACCTAACTGATTCATGGTTTAACCGGTTGGACTAGCCGATTTGACCTAACTTTTAGGACATCCAGAAGTTAACGCATTAGGATGTTGCATCTTTGGTATGTTAGTAACTACTGTATGTACAATGAACTTTCCAGTCTTTCATAGCTTAAAGTGAACTTTGACAATGTTTCATTACTTTATAATACAATTCACAAATGGTCGGTGGCAACTGTAGCATGCTCAGTGCTTGCTACAGTGTACGTACCGGCCCCAAAATTGCCCAAATTCGGCCAAACTAAAAAAAAAAATTACAAAAAGGACCTCTACTTTTAAATGTTTACGGACTTTTTTACATAAATTTTTAAAATATAAAAATAAAAAAGGCATCTAAGTTTCTTTTTTCGCCCACGCCGCAGCGCGTGGGTTAAATTCCAACTCGTTTTAAACAAAAGGAACTTTAAGAAAACCAAGTGTTGCAAAAAGAGATCGAAACTAGGGTAATGTTGATTCGTGAATTCAAAATATAATTATCGAGTTCTCTGTAGAATGGTAATGTCGTATGTTTCATTGATAATGATAATGGGTGCATATATAGTATACAGACCCTAATAAATGGGAATTGATTTGCGCACTCAAAAAATTAATTGAGACACTCTATTTTGTGCATTACATAGTTGCATCAGAGTTCACACAATGTTTTATCTGCTTGTACAATGAGTATCCCAATTAATTTTTAAAGTGTGCAAATCATCTCCCCTAACAAATACTAACACTGTGTTATCAAGTTAAATTTTGAAGGGAAAAAAAATAAAATTTAAGTAAATTTGTATTCTTGAGTTTTTTTTAAGGAAGAAAAAGAAAGAAAATGAAAGGAAATTTTTTGCTATAACTTTCCTTTCAAAAATGGGAGGAAATGAAAGGAAAGTAACCTTTTACATGTCAAAAGACATAATTGTCCTTACTTTTTTAACTTGAAACACGCTACAATCATGGGTAGAGATGAAAAAGCCAACCGGTTTTTTAAATAACGGTCGAAAAAACCGAAAACCGGTTTTTTTAAAAACGGTTTTTTTTTGTTTTAACCGGTTCGGTTAAATATAACCGAACCGGTTAGACCGGTTTTCGGTTTTTTTGCAATACCGGTTTTTTACCGGTTTTAACCGGTTTTTTAAAAAAACCGGTTAAAACCGGTTTTTTTTTTTTTTTTTTTTTTTTTTTATTTTTTTTCTGTACCGTATAGTTTAAACACAAAAAAATTCTTAGTAAACCGCTGTTTGATAACTCGCCGTTTAGCAACTCGCCGTTTTTAGCAACTCGCCGTTTTTAGCAACTCGCCGTTTTTAGCAACTCGCCGTTTTTAGCAACTCGCCGTTTTTAGCAACTCGCTGTTGAGCAACTCGCCGTTGACCTAGTCAAACCGCCGCCTGACAACTTCCTTAAAACGTGGATCTTGTCAACTTTTCTGTCAAACCGCCACGAAGAATGCAAGTACGAATTTTGCAAGTTTTCACTAAATGAGCTTATTAACCACGAACAAAGGCTAGAACATACAATATTAAGTGTGTATATCAAGTTTAAACACACCTTAACTCGTATTTCTTTGTAAATCGTCCAATATTGAGCAACTCTCCACGAAGAACACTAACCTTTTAAAGCTTATAATTCGAGCTTGGAGCTTGTATAACCCACGAAATTGATACAACCTAGCCTCTTTGATGTGTAGAACAAGTAGAGAACAAGATTAACCAACAAATAAGCCCCAAAAAAATTTTGAGCCGTGGGTTTTTTGTCACAATATAAGCCACGAATTTGAGCTTGTTTTACCACACGAATCCACACGTAGCTCTGATACCAATTGTAGGATCCCGATTAACACTTCATAACACGATTCAATCAAGAAACTAGAGAAGAGAAGATTGTTTAGAGAGAGAAACTAGAGAGAGAGTTGAGAGAGAAAAGAGAAAAGATATATTTTAGATAGAAAATGAGATAGATATTTTCTTAGTTAGAAAATATCTATATATATACCCTTACACATTTAATGTGACGTGCGGGATATTTAACTAGGACTCGGGCTCGGGTTTTGCTTGGGATTAAACCCGAAACATATACAATATTAGATTAACTATCGAGCCCGATTCCCGATACTTTCCTATTACAACGTTAACTAATTAAAGACCGAAGCTCCATCGTAGAGTGACCGAGCTTCCTTGTTCGACTCAATAAATCGAGGCTAACAAAGTGCGACTACATCTTGCAAAATATCAGCTAGCTACACCTACAAGGTAAATTCACAAAATTGCAGGAGCTCTGTAAGCTTAATTATGTCTTCTCTTTTTTTTAATTTATGTTGTCATGCTAGATACAACAGGGAAAACAACCATACTGTACAGGCTACACATTGGTGATGTTTTGTCGACTATCCCTACTATTGGTAAGCCGTACTACTATTGAATACATGTTCACAAATCAGTCGGTCAACATTTGTGACTATTTTCTTCTGTGGCAGCTTTTAATGTGGATAAAGTTGAGTATAAGAATGTGATCTTCACGATTTGGGATGTTGGTGGCCAACAAAAGTTGCGGCCATTGTGGAGGCATTACTTCAATGACCAAGGTTATAAATAACGTGAGGCGTGGCGTGGCGGCATGGCCAAGCCTTACGCCTTTGCGAGCCATGGCGAGTCGTGGCGTTTTTAAGGCGTGACTTAAGGCGGCACAAAATATGAAAATATTTATAAATTTATATATTTATATCATATTACAAATATATTGAGTTTACAAAAAGTGTCATACATAAGGAATAAAGTCAAAAAACTATCTTTGCATGTAATCTTTTTCATTTCTATATAAAAATACGATTTTTATCGAAATTGAATTCAAAAAAGCCTCAACGCATCACGTTTTATCGCATCTTATCACGTTTTTTCACTCCTCATCTCACATCAAACCTTAAGCCCAAGCCTTGATTTGTTGCGTGGCGTGAAGGTCACGCTCGCGCCTTTACGAGCCTTTTAGAACCATATTAATGACACAAATGGACTGGTAAGGACAACCCAATTTTTTATGCATAAAACATCTGCAATTTTACATTTCAACAACTTTAGTGCGCTACTCTTTTATAAATATAGTTAAAAAAATGTCCCAAACCGCGAGATAAGTTATCTCTTCTTTCTGTTGTGATGTAATGTTAACCTTTAAAATATGTTACGTTATAACTAAATTATTATGTCCATATTTACGTTGTTCACTAGCCATGAATAATTCATTGTGATCATAGTGATCAGGATTTGCATTCATAATAAATTGTAAAACACGCAATGTACATGGAAACAAGCAAATGCATACTCACTCCTTTTAAAACCGTACGATGCCCAAGTGGACCCACAGTTACTTTAACTAGTGTTTAAAGCCATAATCAACGATCTAAATACCCCTTAATATATAGCTTTATAGATGTCTAATGGTAATTGTGGATTAAAGTTGCGTTGAAAAAGAAGTATGGTTTTACTGCAGGAGGTGAGAACCCTATAAGCTTGGATGTCAACAAAGATGGTTTCGTGTTGTTAACCGAGTTAAAAAAACTTATGACGCGTGTCAACTTTGGTGAGACTTCATGGAAGGTGGAGGAAACCACATCTCGCATGATGCAAAATCTTGATACAAATGGAGACAAAGAGATCGATGAAGAGGAATTTGTTCATGGATTTGAAAAGAAATTGGTCAACATAACTAATGATTGATCCAGGACACCAGAGCCTAAAGATGTATCATGGGTAAGTAGGCTGACCTTTGTAGTTAAATAAGCTAAAATTACTAACTGCAAAGTTGACATGACTTTTTTTTATTCTAAAGAAGTTTTAGTAACTGCTTTGAATTTTTAAAGAAAACATTCAAATACAAAAATTATTAGTTAAGAACCTGTAATGATATGGGTTTGACCTAAAAAGTCAGTGTGCCTATGACAATGTAGAAAGCATGTGAAAAATGGGAAGATGATAATGTTGATAGAAGTGTGTGGGGGTGGACAAAGGCTCTAATGCTACTGGCGCTCGGGTTAGCAATGTTGGCTCTTATGGCTGAACCTCTTATACACAGTGTTCAAAATGTCTCCAATTCGGCCGCCATGTCACCCTTTTTCATATTGTTTATCTTAGTTCCATTAGCCACAAATGCCAAAGCAGCTATCTCTGCAATCCGAACTACAAGTAGCTTTTGTTTTGAATTTCAATGGGAAAAATATGGATACGGATTCTTCATAACGTTGTAGAACAACTATGTTTTTATGCTTCTTAGGGAACGATCTGATAATGAACTAATCAAACACTACATCAGTAATGAAATCGTTCAGTAATGAAGTTAAGGTTTCAAACCTAGCGAAACATATATCTAATCCCTTAAAGTGCCTTTCTCCTATTATCTCACATGTAGACATTGGAACAGGTGATCATATGATTAGACAGGCTGACAGATGGTTTGAATTTCACGATGAACAAATGAATATTGATAGAAGGACGTATCTCTGAAGGTAACTGTTAGGAATATTTGTATTTATTAGTTCCTACTGGTAGGTATGTAGTTCCTACTGGTAGAGTAATTGCTACTGATAGTGTAATAGTTGCTTCTAGCGGGTATATAGTTCCTGCTGCTTATGATATTCGTCCTGGTAGTGTAAAGTAATGAACTCCAGGATAAGTTTAGTTTGTTTAAACTATGGATAGGCATGAGAAGTAGTAGATAGACTTATGGAATCGTAATTCTAGGGGGATTAGTTTAGGGTTTCATATCTATAAATGAAACCACACGGTTTTAGGTTTGAAGGACGAGAGTACAATAGAGAAATAGTTTTATGATTAATAGAAAAGATCCATAGAGGATCAAAGTATTGTGTTTAGTAATTCTTCTTTAGCACTATTGTTTATTTTCCGCGTGAACAATAGATTGTTTTGTTAGAGTCTCTTACAGAGTTACTTCTGATTACATTAGTGCTCTATATCCTTCACATGCTTAAAAGATCTATCTAGGGCTGAGACCTACAAGTAATCAAAGCAGGACAGGCTTCTGAAACAAGGGTCTCCCGTACAAAAATAAACTCAGATTTCCAATTCTGAATGCCATAGAACTATTGAATATTTGAGGAATCACAACACCTGACCTCTTTTGAAAAGTAAGCCAATCACCCGCATGACCAACATTGCAAATAGATCTAAAGATATACAACGAAGGCTCCCCCCTTACAGGCTTTGCAAGCAACAACAAAGGACATCACCGGAGCAACCCCAAAGGGGTTCAAAAGAGGAATATGACACTTAAAAAACTCGAAAACATCAAGACATAAATGATTGAAGGGAAGACGCAAATTGCCAATAGAAAACAAAGACAAATACAGAGGTATATAACCCTCTAGAGCATCGAGTGCAGTTTGTTCGAAAGAAGGGAGTTGAGGGTCATAGCACATAGTAATACCATATTCCTCAATAAACTCTACAAATTCACTTTGAGTAACAGAACAAGTAACAGATCCTAGATTCCTCTTAGACGTTGTAAAAGAAAAAAGAGTACAGAGCAAAGCGAAGCAAAAAACATGTAGGGAAAACAGAGAAAACACACCCAAAAAAGATAAAAGCATTGTGGTTAAAACAGAGAGGTATTTGTTAAAGACGGTAAAAAATAAGGAAGAAGGCAATGATGAAGAATTTATACCCAAGTAAGGAGAAATACGGGCCGTATCGATGAAAGCACGTGTAAGACACGCGCGTATACTTATGGCAAAAACACTCGAGTACCACCTTGGAAACAGGAGTGTCAGGCGCTGAAAAAACTTTTCAGAGCCCCCGACATTTAATTTTGAATAGGCATGTGAAAAGCCTGCCAAAAAGAGGCTCTTCGGTTAAAACAAATTTTGATGCCTCATGTTGCATAGACTAGCCTAACACATCAT
>BQNB010115031.1:0-21640 GCA_026074375.1 Tanacetum coccineum
TGTTGTGGATATGTTGGATATGGCGTTTGGATGTTGTTGTAGTATGTTGTTATTATTGTTTGATGTTTGAGGTTTAACAAGGAGTCTGTTTTGTCTTCTCATTTCATCATTTCTGTCATTTTTTTGATCTTAACTTAGTATTAACCGGTTTGACTCAGTTGAGTTGACCGGGTCAACTCGGTAATAACCGTGTTGACTTAGTTTGGTTTGGCTGTGGGTAGCAAAACGCAACCAGGTTTAGATTTGGGCAGTGTTTTGTTTGTATATGGCATAGATAATTTTGTCTTCATTGAACCTGATCAAAACGCAACGCCAAATCGCAACCAACCAAAACGCAGTGACAAATCGCAGTCCATTGAGACAAAACGCAGGTGTACTTTTCCCCAAAAACCGGATCTGGTTAACTTTTTGGTCAAAACGCAACCAATAAAAGTATGAACCCAGATCTGCTTTAAGCTGTTAACTTGACTTTTAAGCACCAAGAAAAAGTATAAACAACAACAATACAAGTATTTTCATGACATTTTCACAAGAAAAAATGATAAACAGTAACAGTGACCATGAACAGTACGTGAACAGTAACCGAGTGAACAATACATGAAGAGTAAAGTGAACAGTAACCGAGACATGGACAACAAACACATGATACAATACACCCCTGCAGCTCTAGTACCAATTGTTAACCATAAAGATTCACACAACAAGAGACATGATCCGGAGGTCGGGGAGGATTGAACAAATGTTTAGCCATATTATTTAGTGAGAGAAAGGAAAGATGTGTGTGTTCTAGAGAGAGAAACACACACCTTATTACAAGTAAAATGAATCCTCACCCCTCCTTGGAAGTATGGAGGGGATATATATAGGTCTTGACTCTCTAAACTATCATAACTAGACATTTTAGGTCCCTGTGAGTCTTACCTATTTATACTAATGTAATTCTGTATTAGCCGACATATTTTAGGGCTAACAACTCTTATGCAGGTAATTTAGCCCGAAGATATGGAAAATTACGACGTATGCTCAAGATAGTTCTACCTCAGCGACGCATTTCTCTATGCCCCAGGAAGTACCGTTTTCCCTTAATTTCCCCTATTTTATCTCTATTATCAGTTATCACATTGAGGGCAATGTTCAACTTAAGTGTGGAGGGGAGCCAAATAGGAAAAATTAATCATATCCCTCTATGTTTGCCCTGTTAAAAAATTTTTTAGTTGATATTTTATGAAAAATCTTAATTATATATGCTTTCAAAAGTAAAAAATGCTCTTAGTAAGGCAAATCCAACCGGATTGACATTATAGCTAGCACACCCCAATCCACTAAATTGTGAGAAATCTAAGCCTTTATTCGGGTATCCACCTTTGGTACCTAAGATAATTGATGCCTTTAGCTTGTTCGAGTTAAGGTTTGATTGCAGTCATATGTGTCTATTCCGTCATTACGGATGTGTATGTATGGTCTTTGTCGCCTTTTCTGGAACATTGGTATTGGTTGATAATTATATTTGAGAGAGCCGGTAATTTAGAAGCTCTAGAACTTGTGCTTAATCATCATTTACTAGACCGAAGCCTATCACATGTAATGTATCCCGCAAGTCTATGTTATTGCAAGAATGCTATGTTGCTGAAGTATCTGAAAATTGATTGAAGAAGTCGCTTTAAGCTTTTGTACTCTCCTTCTTTAAGCTTGTACTTCATCATTTGAGTAATAACATTTCAGTTTTCAAGTTTAAGTAAACTTTGATTCAATTTTTAGCAGTTTTTATCATTAGCCTTCCAATATGCTCATAGAGCTTATTATGATTCATAAGCTCAAATTCAGTCAAATTTTGTTTTTAGCAAGTCATTTAGTAATTATAGATCCAACATTAAATCTAAATCATGATCATTAGAGGTGTTTTGAGTTCATTTGAAGCAACAAGGATCAAGAAGCTGTTATGAGCTATTGAGCTTAAAAATGCTAAGGTTTCGAGTTCTAAGGCAGCCAGTAGGGGTATGTTTATGAGCCATAATTACTAGGTGGATAAGTGTGAGCCTACATCATATCTCATGGTTTCAATTTTTATATTTCATTACAGGCTTATTCACTTAGATTATTTCAATACTTCTATTTTACCTTATGCTTAAATCATGTTTCAATTAGCTTAGTTAGTTTATAGATGTATTAGCTTTGTTCTGTTTTAGCTTTAAATCAAGTTAGGTTTCATTTTTAAATTCTGTCAAAGTAAGCAGTTTAAGCTAGTAGAGTAAGTAGCTTAATCCTACTAATAAGCTAGTACTTTTAGAGCTCAAATAGCTTAAGTAGGTGAGTCTTAATAAGAGTAGATAAAAGGTTTAAACAGCTTTAGTTTTAAAATAGTTCTTAAGTACAATTTAGTTTTGTCAGTTAGATTTAAGGAGTGTTTGGTTTATAGTGTATTTGACTCTAAAAGTCAACTTTATCCTGTCAAATTCTCTTGCATAGTTGAAGTAGGGGTTAAAATCAAAGTATTAATATTGGTGTTAAGTATTAGATGATAAATTCAAAGTTTAGAGCTTAAAAATTTGAGTGTAGCATCAGGGCAGGTTTAGGTGTACTGAGCTTTTGTAGTTAAGTGCTTCAAAAGCATTTTAGATGATAAGCTTAGTTGTTGTAGCTTTATATACATGTAATGAGGTAGTTAAAGAATTCTAGAGTAGAGACTAAGCCTGCACTAAAGGACTTTTGGTCAAGTATATCAGCAACAACAGTGAATATTGTTGTTGTTGTTCAATTTTCTAGCTGCCTTTTAGCTAGTGTAATTAGGAGTTAGAGTCTAGGATTAAGAACATTAATAGTACTCCATTAGCTTCTTATAGAATATCATTTAGTTTTCAATTTTAAGCATCTAAGCCTAGCTTATTTTTACCTGAAAAGTAGCATAACAGAATAATTGGATTTTAGCTTATTTCATTTTGAATTTCCATTTCTAGTAGCAATTGTTAAAAACCTTTTATCTAGGTTAGTTTTAAATCCCTAGCATAGCTTATTTCCAAAGTCTTAGCTTCTAAGGTTTAGTAATAAGCAGTTTAGCTTATTAAGAAAAGCTTAAAAACAGTTTCAAGCACAACCTTGCACTTTTCAATCTCATTTTTCTTGCTATTCTTGTTAACACTCAACTTATTTCTTTTCAAAACATTAAGCTCACCATCTTAATCTTCAAATAGCTTCTTTTGTTTTTCATTTTCACCAAGAAATAAGCTAGGAATAAGCAAAAATCTAAAAAGTTAGGGAAAACCTTTGTTTCTGTAACAGATTTGAAAAAGCTATTTTTTAGCTTATCTAGTTGTTAAAAGTTCAAGTTGCCTTCATTAAAGTTGTTTAGAATAAGCTAGTAAACAAGTTTGTAGTTTTGAGTTTTTGCTGAATCCCACTTTTTCAATAAGCCAAAAATAAGCTATAGCGTAGGGTTTAAATGGTATTTTTCCAATAGTCAAGGGTTACCCGTTTCTATTAAAGTGTAAATTTCAAATAGTTAGCCCGCCTACCCTTTAGTTTCGTTTAATACACTTCCTACCCTGTCTTTTTAGGAATTAATAAAATAGTTTTAATATTTTTGATTTTAGTTTTATAAAATTAGGGTTTAGTTTTAATTGATAAAATTAGAATACAATTAGCTTATAAAAATTAGGGCTTTTTGTGTCAATAAATTTCTGCACCTTTTTAGTTGATAAAAACTATTTTTCCATATTTTTCCAGTTAAATTTGTAATTTCTAGGAATTAAAATAGATTTTAGTGAATTACTTTTTCTTAGAAAAATCATAAAAAATAGAAAAATAGTTGAAAAATTAAAATTCTTTTTGCAATAATTTTCTTTTTAAATCTAGTATTTTTGAAAAATAAAAGTAAAATTTTAGTGATAATTTTTAGAAAAAGTTTATTTTTGATTAATTCATTAATCTTTGAAAATTCATAAAAAATTCAAAAATAGATAAAAAATTCCAATTCTTTTTCCTAAAATTCTCTTTTTAAATTTGTGATTTTTAGGTATAAAATTCGTTAAAAGTTGTGACTTAGATTTTAAATTTCAGTTTTAGCTCGCGTTTTTACTTTTCGTGCATTTAAATTTCGAGCTAGTTAATTGTTTTTAATTCGTGTTATTACATTTGTAGTATAATCAATATTTCAAAAATCCTTTATCATTCTTAACTCGAATCCGAATTATTCCAAATTCTCAATTCATCAAACGATTTCCGTTGGTGAACAACGACCCGAGTAGTACAATACTTCAAGTACTTCCCGGATAAAAAATATACAAATTGTGTTTTCTTTAGTGAGATTTTTACCTTATATTTCTCTTGGTTGAGAAGTATTTTGGAAAGAATTTTCACGGGATTAATACTATACGTGTATATAAATTTGACTACACCAAATTTTGGCGCCGTTGCCGGGGAATTCGTGAACGATTGTTGAAGAATATTCGTTGAAGTAGAGTTTCGAAGATCCTTCCTTTGGAAGTTATTTTGCTATTTTTGTATAAAAATATAAAAAGTTCATTAATTCGATTCCTATCGAATTAAGTAAAAAAAATATAATAAACATTTGGATACTAGCTATCCATCTTAAACCATTCCAATAAACAACAAAACAAATCGTGAAGTACTTGCGAGGTACGACGGACCTTTAAGTTTACAAACTATAAGGTGAGTTTAAGGAAAAGTGATAGCTACTCTCTAAGTAGTCATTGCGGCTCGCTAAGCTTTTCCGCTCACTTGTGCGTAATCTTAGAGACTTATCGTGAAGCTTGTAATAAACGATTACCAAAAATATTTTTGTTTTCATTCTTAATAAAAATTAAAAATTGTAAATTTCCCCAAAAATAATCTTCTTAATCTCAAATTCTTCTTTTTCTAGTGCATGCGCACTCGATCCTCCTTGGAATACACAATTCCAAGAAGACGTAATTGTCGACGATCTCGACACCGACAAGAGGCAATCCCTCTCATTTTGGAACCCGAGATTCCAATGGCCGATGACCGACCTATGGCCGAGCAACTTCAAGCTCCCACCGGGGGGTTTGAAAGTGCTATAGTTGTACCAATCATAAATGCTCAAAATTTTGAACTCAAATCCTCTCTCATTAATTTGGTTCAAAACCGAATTTTTCGAGGAGGTAATGATGAGGAGCCTCATGCTCACATTCGTCATTTTGAGAGCATAACGAACAACCAAAGGTACCCGGATGTACCTAACACCACCATCAAACTTCTTCTCTTTCCATTTTCTCTTGATGGGGTTGCCAAAACGTGGCTAGACAAAGAACCCCCAAATTCCATTCTTACATGGGATGACTTAGTTTCTAAGTTCATCAACTTTTTCTTCCCACCTTCTAAGACCACCAATCTTCGGAACGAAATTACGAATTTTCGTCAAATTGCTCAAGAATCTTTCTCCGAAGCTTGGGAGCGTTTCAAGGAACTTCTAAGGAAGTGTCCTCATCACGGGTTTTTGCTCATGCACCAATTAGACACATTCTATAATTAGTTGAGCTATAATGATCAAGATTCTCTTAATTCCGCTGCCGGTGGCAATTTTCTCTACAAAAGTCCAACCGAAGGACTACAAATCATAGAGAATAAAGCCAAAGTTAGATGTTCACGGAACGCCGTGATGCGAGTGAGTACGAATGCTCCTCCATCTTCTTCTACTTCTTCATCATCTAACTTCGAATTCCAACAAATGGCGGCGGCATTAGAGGATAAGATGACTTTGACTTTTAGGAATGAAATGAATGAGATGAAAAATATGATGAAAGTTCTTGTTCCTACTCCCATTCCGATTAAAGCGGTTGAGGAAAGGTGTACTACTTGTGGTAGTAATCATAGTTATAATGTGTGCCCAATGACTAGGGGAGGTTATGAGTACCCGGTTTATCATGATAATTTCCAACAATTTCAAAAACCGCTTCGGTCGGTAACTTTGTTCAAAATGGAAATTCCGGATACCGTCCTCCTAACTTAGCGAACCAAATAAGACCACCGGGCTTTAATCAACAAAATAACAATAGGAATGTGAATGCTAATCAAGGTTATCATAGGAATGGGAATAATGGGAACCAAGTTAACCATGGAGCTAACTCGGGCTTAACACAACAAGCTCAAGCTTATCAAGCCCCGAGTACACAAGTTCCGGTGACTTATGCTAGATTTGAGGCTTACACAAAAGCAAATGATGTTACTTTGAATAATTTGCAAAAGAATTTGAATGATTTCAAAAGGGAACAACAAGATTTTCAAAATGAGCAAAGGAATTTTCAAAATATGATGCTTAACATGTTTCAAAAGCAAATGGGAAATAACAATGCATCGGGTTCGGGAACTTTACCAAGTAATACTATTCCTAATCCTAGAAATGAAGTCAAGGCTATCACCACTAGGAGTGGTTTAGCCTATGATGGACCATTACCTCCTATGCCTCCTCCTTATGTCAATCCGGACAATGAGGATGGTAAGGAAACTGAGGTGACAAAGGACCAAGTGCAACCCACAAGTTCACCAAGTACCGCAAGAGTCCAACCTCCGGTAGTTCAAAACAAGGAAAAGGTCCAAAATAAGGAAAAAGAACCCATTGTTGAGCCTAGTGTTGTTAATGAACCTTTCAAGACTAAGACAAATTTGCCTTACCCTTCAAGAGTTGAAAAGGACAAGAATCGTGAAAGAGATGATATCTTAGCTTCAAAGTTCATAGAAATCTTCCGTGATCTTCACTTTGAGCTTAGCTTTGCGGATGCTAATGCCCAAATTTGCCTTAATGATCAAAAAGTTGTTAAGTAACAAGGACAAATTGATTGAGATAACAAAGACACCAGTGAATGCTAATTGCTCCGCGATCATTCTCAAAAAGCTTCCCGAAAAGCTTGGTGACCCAGGACGATTTCTCATTCCTTGTGATTTTGGGGAGTTTGATAATCACTTGGCACTAGCGGATCTAGGTGCAAGTATCAATCTCATGCCCTTGTCTATTTGGAAAAAACTTGGACTTCCCGACCTTACAAGTACTAGAATGGTTCTAGAATTAGCCGACCGAACAATTTCTAAACCCCTCGGGATAGCCGAAAATGTGTTCGTTAAGGTCGGAAAATTCTATTTCCCGGTCGATTTTGTGATATTAGACTTTGTTGCGGACCCCCGTGTTCCTTTGATTTTAGGAAGGCCATTTTTGAGCACAGCTCATGCCTTGATTGATGTTTATGAGGGGGAGATCATTTTAAGACATGATGATCAATCTTTGATATTAAAGTGTGGTGATACTCCCACAATTTCTTATGATAATTTTGAATCCGTGAAACGAATTGACCTTATTGATGCAACTTGTGCGGAGTATGCTCCAAAAGTCTTAGACTTTACCGAGAGTGGTGATTCCACTTCTATCATTTCGGATCCTCCTTCTTTCACTCCTTTTGAAGGAAGTGAGATGATTCTTGAGGAAGAAATAGAAGAGTTTTTAAAACATGATGAATCTTTAAACATGGATTTAAATGATGAATTTAATGATGAGGAGGGTGATGGGAAAAGTTATTCATTCTCCGAAAAAAGCTTCCATAAGTGCAATTTCACACATCTTTCCAAACAATAATTTTGAGGACTCTTTCAAAATGGGGAATGAGGATCTTAACTGTATTCCAAACAAAGAATTAGACAAAGAGATTCTCATTCCAATCCCAAGAGAGTCCAAAATTGGAAAAGATTGTGATTTTCCTTCTTGTGATGATTTTCAAAGCTTCAAGACTTTTTCAAACCCTCTCTTTGAGAAAGAAGATGATTTTCCCTCTAGAAATGACGAGTCAATTCTTAAGGAGGAAACTTTTAAGGTGTTTTTGACCCTTCTTTTTGAAAAGATGACGAGAAATCATTTCTATGAGGCAATCTAGCAAAATTTCTCCTAAGATTGATTGTTAAAATCCATGTGTCTTTCTTTGCCCAATTGGTTTTGTGTTAGGAAATGGGCATCAAGTGAGTTTGTAAAAGATAATGTTGAGGTTAATCATGAAGTTTTTAAAAGTAATAATGAAAATGTTTTGGGGATTCATGATGATAAGGAAGAGGAAATTGCCTTCCTAGATGGTTTACTTGAAGATGAAAATTTCTTTGAAATGAATGATAAAAAGGTTGAATCTTTTGAAAGTAAGACAAAAGAGGTTTTTGAAACAAAAGTTGAACCTGAGAAAAAGAAAGAGTTACAAGTTTTTCATCCCGACATTGAAAAACCTTTGACATTTGGAGACTACCTCTTAATGTCGGGAGTGATTATTGTGTTTTATGTGGTTTTTAATATTCGTGGATATGATATTCCCTTTATATGAACATTCAGGGAAAGATTTTTGATCCGGGGATAACATTTCATGAGAAATCTTTTGAAAAATTTGATAAGAGTTCAAAAGAGTTAGCACCATCTAAAGCTCTTTTGACTCTTGATGTTTTTGACCCACTCCACCCACCCTTAATGGACTTTAATGTTACCAAAGCATTTTTCGGGTTCACATTTTCTCTCTTGAAAATCTTTTCTAAAAAGTTTTTTGAACCCGGAATCAAAAATGCTACGGTATATCTTTCATCCTTAGTTTGGGGAGGTTTTCACCTCTTGGATTTTCTTCACCATTGCTATTATCCACCATAAAAACCTAGTTTGGGGAAAGAGTCAAGCGAAGGGGAACTCTTATATAAACAAGGCTTCGTGGAGGCACCCATGCTTTATCCTTTTTATTTTCTTTTCTTTCTATTTTCTTTGTTTCCCCAAGGACAAATCAATTCGGGGGCGAGTATAGCTTGTACTCGGTGAACAAAAACTAATCGTTTTAGAGATGTTTTTGAGCTAACAATGTTTAAGAAGAGAGGAATCTTGTCTTTTCGTCTCTCTTGTGGGTTGTTGTGTTTTGTCTAGGTTTTCCGGATTTTGGAAGACTCATGGTTCAATATTGTGGAAGGACAAAGAAATTCCTACAATTTCCATCGATGGTCTCCAATCTTCTCTTCATAAAATGGGAAATCTCTTATCCTTGTCTTTATCGAACTAACATCTATTCTTTTGGCATGTCCTTCGAATTTTTGTTAAAGATTCCTTTTGACCTTATTTTTAAACTTTGAGGACAAAGTTTCATTTTAGTTTTGGGGGAACGATACTTCGATATTGACTTGCACTTCACGCAACCTTGTTTGAATCTTTTTGGAATTATTATCTTAAGTGAAAAAAGTAGAGAAATTTTAAATTTTTGTTACAAGAAAAGCTCAAAAGAAGCTTAGGTTTGGAAAAAAATACACACTTTTTGTTGTCGTGTGAGAAATAGGATGTTAATTTTGACTTGACCGGGAGTGATTGTGAATGCCTAGCTAGTTCTTTAACCTACCTTTTGTGGGGCCAAGCTTTCACAAATCCTATTGCTTTGGATTTTAAAATTGTGAAGAACAAGATCATGTATGTAGTTTAAAATAAGTTGTATTTGTTTATGTGCAAGGTTTATTTGGAAAACCTATCAGATTATTATGAATGATTTGTGGTCTTTCTTTCTCCCTGTAAGCTCTTAACACATAAATCATACTGTGCTTTTTTTAATTTAGATTAAGGTCAAATAATGTCTTTAGAAAAAGTCTTACATTTTGAAAAAGGAATCATTTTTAATCTGTAAGTAAGATTTTGGTATTCAAATTTTAAGCAGCTTTTCTAAAGTGAAATTTTTCCATTCATCAAAAAGATAATTATAAAAAGAATGCCAATGAAGCATTTCTAATGCAAAAGCATTATTTTTCGTGCCAATGAAGCATTCGAAAAAAATAGAATAATAAAAGCTATATGTAGTTTTTAATCGTTGGCGTATCCATGTTGAGAGAAAGACTCGGATGGGGCAGCAACTAGGATTAAAACTATGTACAAGTTCTGAAGCATTCATCACTAGGAGAGCGCGACCTAGGTGATGATTGCAAACTAAGGGGACTTTGGATATAGGCTTTGTAGGAAAAGTGTTGTGCGTAACCTACAAACGTTTGCAGCGGTGTGGGGGGTTGAAAACTTAAGATCACCGGTTGTGTTGCGTTCCTATTTGGGAGAAAGGCCTAAGTAGGGGTTCGAACTAAGAACAACATTCCTATTGCAAAAAGAAGAAGATAATTATAGTACATGGAAAATAAAAAGAATGGTTAAAAATTTCATTTTCTCAAATCAATTTATAAGGGTTTGTTACGAATACTCTTTTAGCTTAGAGTCGAGGTTTATTATGTTTTAACATTTGAGCTCAAAAGGCTTATTTGTAAAGCTTAGATGGAATTTCAACTATGAAGATAAATTGATCTATGGTTGAGTTAAAAAGATGTGCACACATCTTAAATTATTAATTTATTCCGGGAGTGAAAAGCTTCACCAAGTTGATAAGTATAAGAGCTTAATCATTTGAACTTATATTGGACAATTGATCTTGTTTATTAGCTTTGTTTAGTTTAGTGAAAAGTTCAAGGTGCGAAATTTTTCCTCTTTTGTGCTCTATTAATCGGGTGTTAGCATATTTAGATGAAGCCTAAAGAAGTTGCAAAGTTGCAATGATTGCCATTATGTGATTCGAGAGATTAAACGATGAGATAAAGTTAAAATGTTGTTTAAAGGTGAATCAATAAAAGGTTCTAAACAAGGGATTTTGGGAAACTTGTTAGTTTACAAGTGTACACTTCATAACATTGCGTGAGGACAACTGGCAATCCTTTAGTTTGCGGTGAAATTTTGATATTTGCTGAATTGTATACTACATTTTACCCGAGATTTTGCCAAATAAAAAGCCAAAGTAAATGCCAAAAAGAATAGAAAAATGTGGTGCTTTTTTGTCCAATTGTGCAGGTAGTAAGGATGAAAAGACAAAAAGAGCAAAAAAACGATAAAAAAACCGACAGAAACGGGAAAGAAAAAAGACAAGAGTCAAGAATGCAAGACAAAGAAATCAGCCAGGAAATCACAAGCCGGAGAAGCCCGACACAGTCAACTACAGTCAAGATAGAAATAAAGAAAGTCAAAGAGTCAAGAATAATGTCAAGAGGGCCAAAGGATTCAAGTATGCAAAGATTCAGGGGTTATTTGAAGATAGATGTTTTTAAAGGGCCATGTTTGCCAAGTGTTGAAAGTGATTTATAAAGAAGAAAGAAAGAAAGAAAGAACATGGTGCTATCTGCATTTCTCAAACCTTCTTTAACACTAAAAAGGGGGACCAACCCTCAAGGGCCAATTTGAGCATATTCACTCCTAGTTTTCAAATAATCCGGGTAATTCGAAACAGATTTACTACTTTAACCTCCTAACTGAATTTCCGCCAAAATTTCCACAATCCCATCCCGATTTTTCCCACACCCCGCTCCTTTTTTCTATAAATTGTTCATACACCTTCACCAATCAACAACAAACACGTGGCAAGCCCCTATTGGCCATGACACCTCATCAAACCCATCAAACGGCTCAAATTCACTCACAAATGATCAACGGATGAGATTTAAAGGACCATTCTAGAAAACCTTCCCTCTCTTCACCTCTCCTCTATAAATAGCACCTCTAGGATCACTTTTTCAGTAGTAGTTTTAGTTTTAAATTTCTTTTACTTTGTAATTTTCCGTTTTTAAGCAATTTAAGCTTTCATTTTAAGCACTTAAGCTTTTAAGCTCCTGTAATCATTTCCTTTTAACTTGTACTACTCTAATTCAGCAATACAATTCGTTTTACACATTTATTAAGCTTTTGTTTTCAAGTATAAGTCAAATTTCATCAAATAAGCTTTAAATAAGCTCATAAGAGCTTATTACTTTTCATAAGCTCAAATTCAGCTAAATTCCTGTTTTAAGCAATTCATTTACCATTTTTACTCATTTACATTCAAATTATGGGATAATTGAGAAGTGTTGAGCATCCAATGTGAGAGGACAATGGAAAATAGCTAAATTTTCTAGCTTATTTTAGTTTAGTGGCATGGGTGCCATCTAGGAACACTGAGCTTCTACTCTTGGATAGCTCTAGTGTGAAGATTCTTCAAAAATAAGGTTTAATTCTCTCAATTCCAAGTTAGAATTAACCTAGTACTTCATTTAGCTTATTTCAGTTATGTTTGCTTATACTTGTGCTTATTCCTGTTGCATTTAGTTTAGATAGCTTTTAGTTGTCATTATTCTAAGTTTTCTAAACCTTAAAATTCATTTAGATTTCATATTGTCATTTCTGTCTTAGCTAGTAGTTTAAGCCTTATAGAGTAACTTGCTTATTTCTCTTAATAAGCTAGTAGTTTTACTTCTTAAATAGCTTTATTAGGTTAATTCTAGCATAAGTAGATAAAAAGCTTTACAAAGTTTTAGAGTCTAAAAGGTTTTAGGTGTAAAGTAGTTTGACAGCTTACATAAAGCAGTGTTTGGATTAAGCCTAAAGTGACTCTTAAAATCAATTCTACTTTGTCAAAGTTTCTCAAATAGTTGAGTTAGGTTATTAAACTAGTATTCAATCAGTTTTTAGAAGTTAAAGTTAGTTTTATAAAAAAATAGAGTGTAAAACTCATTGCCAGCACCAGGGCACATTTTCAAACTGAATAGGCTTAGATTTTAAAATTCTTAAAGAGCATTCAAAGTGTAAAGTTGTGCTGTGCTCATTTAGGTTCATAAGGTGATGTATTAGCTCTAAAAGTTGAACCTAAAGTTGAGTAGATAGCCATTTGCATCAGCAAAGCCAATTGCACCAGCAAAGCACAACATATCAGCATTGTGTTGCCATTTTTCTCTTTGATATTTTTCTATTTTTATGAAAACCTTGCAAATCCTTTTAGCTAGATTGATTTTAGATAAGTAGGGTAGCTTATTTTCAAAATCTCAGCACCTAAGGTCCAATAATAAGCTTGTTAGCTTATTAGAAAAAAGCTCAAAAACAGTTTCATCAAAACTTGCACTTTTTCATCTAAATTTTCTTTCTAGTTTTGTTAAGCATAGGTTAATTTTAGTTCAAATCTTCTTAATACACATCTTAAGTTTCAATAAACTTCTTTTAGTTTCTATTTTCATCAAGTAATAAGCCTTTTATAAGCAAAAAGCTAAATAAGCTTTTAAAGTCCATGTTTCTGTGACAGAATCTTGCAGCTTATTTTCTAGCTTATTCTTTGGTCTAAAGTTGAAGTTGCCTTTATTAAAGTTGTTTAGAATAAGCTGGTTACCAACTTTGTAGTTTTAAGTTTTTGCTAATTCTCAATTTTTCAATAAGCTAAATAAGCTGTAATCGTAGGGTCTATTTCGTATTTTTCTCAAAGTTTGGGGTTACCCGTTTTCTCTTTAGTGTAAAATTTTCAATATTCGCCCGCCTACCCTGTAGTTTACTATCTTTCAATTTCTACCCTGTCTTTCTTAGAATAATAAAATCGTTTTATATTTTTAATAATTAGTTTTATAAAATTAGGTTTAGACTTTAATCAAACAAATTAGGGTTCAATTAAGGTATAAAAATTAGGGCTTTTCATACTATTCATTTTCTGCACCTTTTTAGTTTATAAAAACCATTTTTTTATATTTTTCCAATTAATTTTGTACTTTCTAGAAATTAAAATAGTTTTAAGTGATTACTTTTTCTTAGAAAAATCATAAAAAATTCAAAAATACATAAAAAATTCTAATTCTTTTTCCTAAAATTTTCATTTTAAATTTGCGATTTTTAGGTATAAAATTTGTTTAAAGTCGTGCCTTAGTTTTTTTTAAATTTCAGTTTTAGCTCGCGTTTAATACGTTTTGTGCATTTAAATTTTGTGCTAGTTAATTGTTTTTCAATTCATGTTATTATATTTTGTAGTGTAAACAACAAATCAAAAATCCCTTTATCATTCTTAGCTCGAATCCGAATATTCCAAATTCTCAATTCACGATTTCGTTGGGACACGACCCGAGGAAAAGTACTTCCCGGATAAAAAATATACAAATTGTGTTTTCTTTAGTGAGATTTCTACCTTATATTTCTCTTGTTTGAGAAGTATTTTGGAAAGGAATTCTTACGTTGATTTAACTTTATAAGTATATAAATTTTTTTAAGCAACCATTGACACGAGATGTACCTCAGAAAATTCATCGTACAAAGGACGAAAAGAAGATCCAACTCATGTAGTGATGGAAACTATTGTATATTGCTAAAGGAGAAACATTTGTAGTTATGGTGCCCGGGGAAGGTTGTCAATAATCCTGACGCCTTTTATCGTTGGGGAACGAGGCCTGAAGTGTCATTAGCAACAGACGTCTCAGACATCTCTTTGATCTCATCAAATCTGAGATGTATGGATTCAACTATCAATCTTGTTCTCTTGTTGTAGACACGATATCCCTTTGACTGAGTGGAGTATCCTACCAAAATGCACGGATCCCCTTTTTCTTTCATCTTATCTAAGTTCTCACCATCTCTGGTTAGGTAACAAGTGCAACCAAAGATGTGAAGGTGTTTAATTGAGGGTTTTCTGTCATTAATGATGTGATATGCCATTTTCTCATGAGTTGGGATGATGATTGATCTGTTTTGAGTATAGCATGCAGTTGCAATTGCTTCAGCCCAAAAGAATAAAGGAAGTTTAGAAGCTGAAAGCATCGTTCGAGCAGCCTTAACAAGAGTGCGGTTTCGTCTTTCAACATCGCCATTCTGTTCAGGTGTTCGAGGTGTAGAAGTTTGATGCTCAATTCCTTCTTCTTTAAAGAATGCATTAAGTGTCTTGTTTAAGAACTCAGTGCCTCTATCAGTACAAACAGAAATTACTGGGGCTTGAAGATTTCTTTAGATCATCATAAGAAAGTCTTTTAAAACTTCTGGTGTTTCATCCTTGGAACGTAGAAAGAGTGTCCAAGTATATCTGGAGTAGTCATCGACAATTACCAGAACATATTTCTTCCCATTTATGCTAACAACCCACATTGGACCACATAAGTCTATATGAAGCAAATTTAACCGTCCTTTTGAACTTGGAACAGTCTTTGACTTGAATGAACTTCGTTTTGCTTTACTCACTTCACAAGAGGAACGTAGTTGATCCTTGACATACTTTAGTTTTGGTAAACCAATCACAACATCCTTCTTTGAAAGTAAGTTGATGTAGTCGAAGTTGAGATGAGAAAGTCTTCGATGCCATAACCATGCTTGAGTTGGTGATGCTTTAGCCATGAGACAGATTGGAGTTGATGAAGTTGTTTCTTGAAGAGAAATTGTATAGAGATCAGTTCTACGATTACCGGTTAGTAAGTCATTTCCTTGAAGATCTCTAACAAAACATGTAGATTTCTGAAATGCAACCTCCAAATCCGCATCACAGAATTGACCAACTGAGAAAAGATTATGATTGAGACCTTCGACGTAGTAAACCCTGCTGATCATAATATTTCCTTGAACCAAATCTCCATAACCAAGAATTGGAGCAAATTGATCATTGCCAAAACGAACGGTACCTAAATATTTTTCAATAAAATTGCACAGCAGTGATAGATTGCCCGTCATGTTGTTTGTGCATCCCGAGTCAACAATGAATATGATGAGTTGTACAATCTGCAACAGAATTAGAGGACGATGTAATACATGATAAATTGGATCCTAAAGTGTTTGTGAGTTTTAAGACATTAGTTATCCTAGATACATTATCTATGGCAAAACTAGCTGTCTTAGTCACACTTTCATTCCTAACTTTAGGTACCCATTTCCTTTTTGTCTTAGGAACCCATGTATATGCTGATGGGCATTGTTGTGCTATCCACCATTTCCACGCCTTATTAGTCTTCTTATACAACATCCTATAGTAACTCTTTGAATTTGTGATAGTGGATTCTGATGCAACTGTTTTCTTATGGGGTGTTGCAACAGATTTGTTCGCTTGACTTTTGGGTTTTCTAGAACTAATAGGCACTACTTTAGGCTTCTTAGTTCTAGCATTCACGTCATTCAAATACTTAGAAACCCAAGAATCATGATTCAAATTAAACACACATTTTCTACAAGTAGCACAAACATCATTAACATTCGAAGTTCTGGAATTTAAACTGTCATTAGACTCAGTTACAGACTTTGTTTGATTAGAAATACGATAAATCCTAGGGTGGTCTTCTACTTCAGTCTTCTTAAACTTCACTTGACTAGTGTTTGGCAGGACCTTATCTTTCATTTGATTGCTCCTAGGCTGTGGTATGCTAACATTAGTTCTGTGAGCTACGCATGTAGATGTAGACATGCGAGGATTAGTATTCCTAGAAGTCTGAGTCAACTGTGGTGCTCTAGATTGTGTTGTACTACTTGCAATTCGATACATGCCTGGTTTAATCATATTTGTGTTTCTTACAGCTTGCGTTGCTGTTTTAGGCAAATTCTGTGGAGTGACTGGTTTTGATAAACCCTCTGACTCATTAGTTTTTGAAACCGACTTTTTCTTTGCAAAATTTATTCTCTCAAGAGAGTTTGAAAAAGGAGCCGGTTTTCCTAAAACTGATAGTTTTGGAATCCTTTGAGCATTTGGTTGTCGAACAACAGATGGTTTATCAAACTTAGTGTCCACAGATTTTCCTTTGCATTTTTCAATGAGTTTCTTTAACTCACTTATTGCTATGTTCTTGTCTTGCATTTGAGCTTTCAAATCTTGTATTTCATGATATTGTTCACGTTCTTTTCGAAATACATTTGAAGCATTTTCTTTGCAAACTGGGTTGTTTTTCATCTGTTCTTTACAATGTTGTAAAGAAAGTTCAAGAGAAATCGAGTGTTTTTCAAGTTTAGCAAAACTCTTTAAAAGCTTATTATGAACTTCGTTATTAACAGATTCAGTTTGTTTCGAAAGCTTTTGTGCAAGACATTCACATTCTTTGACTTTATGAAGATACATGCATTGTAATTCAGCATAAGCATTTAAATCATACAGAGAATGCAAATATGAACATGTAACATCTTTAGACACACACTCTTCAAGAAGTAGATCATACATATTTGAAAAATCAGCCTTTTCAGATTCAAGTTCGTCAACCTCTTTTTCAAGGGATTTAACGTACTCATAATCTTCATGCATTTCCGTTTTAAGTTCATGTTCAAAACGAAAGCTATCATTTTGTGATTTTATGGAAAGAGGCATTAGAAAGGTTTTTATCAAAAGTTCCATATCATCGCAGATTGTACCGCCTTCCCACATGTCGAAATAATCACTAGTATGTTTAAACCAAGTTTGATCAACAATTTCCCTAAATTGATTGATGTTAAATGTCATTTCGTTAAAAACTTGTCTACTTTTACTAATGGATTTTGAAACAGGTAGAAAGGCAAAAAATTTAGCAATGTTTGGTTTTGTTCTAACAAACGGTTTTCTCCACATTGTCTTCCCTAAATTCTTTTCCGCGTAGGTGCAGGGGGGACTGAGGGTAGAAGATGGACGTGGCGCGAGTTGGAGGGATAATTTCATAAAGACTATTTTGTTTTGTGTAATCATATGGTTTAACATAATCTTTATTCAATTTTGATCTACTCTCGTTATCAAGAGTCATGGTCTCTTCCCTATCAGGGGCAAATCTGTTTGCAGGATCAGAAGTATCAAATGGGATCTCATACAAACAGGGCTTCTCAGATTGAGCTTTCTTGAGGTACCTTGGATTAGCAAAGGTTGGTCTACCATTATATGTCGAGCATTTGGGTGCTAACATATGAATGGTCTGAATTGACTGATTACGAGTATAAACAATTTCGTTTAAAAACTTTAACTGTTTGTCCATTTCAATCATTTTGTCAATATCTTTTTCTTCTTTAACCTTTAAATCCGAAATGACCTTTGTGTTCTCTTTGAGATAACCTTCCAGTTGTGACTTTGTTAAAAGACTCTTTTTGACTAACTCATCGTGTTTCTGATTAAGAACTGAAATTTCATAGGCTTTAGTTTTCAAACCTTCTTTAATTTCAATGTCTTTTAAAGCTAATAGTCCTAGAGTTTCATTTAACTTTGTTTGAAGAATCTCATAATCAATCGTCCGGTCATTAAAGGCTTTGTACTTCTCAAACTCATTCTGTTTGTTCTGAAGTGCAATCAGACAACTATCCCGACAACTAATAGCCTCCCCCAAAGCACTATTGGTTTCATCAAGGTTAGTTTTGCACTTTTCTAATTCATGAGTCAATGATACGTTTGCTTTCTTTAATTGCTTTAAAATCGTTTTGTTTTCCTCCGTATCAAGAGTTAAATTAGCAATTAAATTAGCAAGCGTAGCACGCTCATCAACATATTTTGCAGCATTTTGATCAACCTAATTATCATTAGTACATATATTTGATGAATCAGGAGTGACATTGCTATCATCCTTCTTCAAAACATATGTGTCGTTAATGGATTCAGGTTGCTCAGAATGTCGTCTCACATTGTCATATACATTACTTTCATCATGATTTTGTACCTATTCTAATGGCTGGCCAGTAGAACTGGATTCTTCAGGTGAGACCTCCTGAATCTTTGCCATGTAGCTGTAATGTGCTTCCAATTCCTTTTCATCAATCTCTTCATCTGTGTCCTCTAGCCAATTAGCTTAGCACACTTGCATAGGAAGACTTGTCAGCTTGTTTTGCACATCATCATCTTTTCCTGTGAATACGCTAGTCTTTAAACCCGCTTTGGCTGTCCAGCATCCTATGCATAAGTGCCCATACCTCCATGCAGTTAAAAGCACTGTATCCCATGTCTTTGCACTAACTGATTGCCTACTGTTTTCCCTAAGCCCCAGCAACGTTTATTGTCCTTTGATTCCCAAACAGCCTGAACCTGATTGTCATTGTTAATACCTTGGTATGGATCTTTATTCTTGTTCCTGGAGTTTGAGAGAAGCGAAAGGTTTTTTTGGTAGATTTGTAAAGCTTCTTGAAATACTTTGCAAGGAGTGCCAAATTCTTTTGCATGTCCTTATCCCTCTAAGCTTGTTCAGGATCCAGTCTTGCTTCAGAGATAGACTTAGATTGAGGTGGAGAATTAGGTTGGCGTCTTCTTAGCCTTTATGACTGGTAGATGGACTAGGGTCTTGTAGAGGATGATGTTGCAATAGATCTTTTGAGGTTTTGGTGCTTATAGAACTTATCTGAATATTGTTGAGCATCCGTAAGAAGTGCTAATGGATTTGCACTTTGGCTATTCTCTCAGTCACGATATCCATTAACTTCATTTTGATAACTGCTTCCAAATGTCAAAAAGTGTGTGATCAAGATGGTGTCTATTTCTTTTGCGATGGCTGACCACTGTTTACAAATCTTGAACCCATTCTGCTTGAAGTTGGGAAGAAATTGAACATTCACATTTCAAGTATAACTTCAAGTTGGTTCTTGTCAACTCATTCATCAGTTTATAAAAACCGTAAGAAATACATCCATTGATTCTCACATCAACAGAACGTAAACTTCCCAAATTCCCAGAACAGATTGGTTTTTACATCTTGTACGTTCAACGATTCACCCTGCTGTAGCCTTTCAATGGCTATCCACATTTCATTTGCTGTGTTGCATGCATCAACAGTTGAATAGATTTCATCTCCAATACCAGTTAAAAGTAAGAAAATTGCTTCCTTTTTAGACTGAAAGTGTTCTTTGTTCTCTAGAGTCATGTTCAATGCCGTTTCAATTGCTGTATGTTGTTAAACTGCAGGACGACCTTCAGCTTCTGGAACAGCTTGAATAAGTACACTTGTTGGCACGTAGGGACCATTAAGTATGTATTTTTTTAGTCCCTCGCCATTAATTTTTGTGTCAATGTACCGTAGAAAACATGATCTCCATTGTGAATATCTTCCTGGTCCAAGCATTGGTGGACGATCTTTCGAACCAGCTGCCATGATATTATTGTGCATTTGACTATCTGTTGAGGATGTACTGACTGGAGTAGACATGATGAATGAATGGATATTAACTATGAAGTGTGAAAGATTTTGTTGGATCTTAAGTGGATATGATGTGATTGAAATTATGGTTGTATGCAATTCACGTTCACGGGATTTTACTCGTCTATGATCAAAACCGATAAATGATTTAATGGGATTTTACAAAATCAATAGAAAACCGTGAATGAATAATCGTTGGTAGTTAATGGTTTGTTTGTTGTGAATGATTTGTGCAGTTTAAGTCCTTCTCGATGGTTTTGGTTTTGGTTTGTTTGGAATTCGGCGCACATTGATCCTGTATACACCACTCACCGTTCCGTTCACTTACACATCAGCGCCTATGGACACAACTACATAGTATACACACGCAATATTACCAAAATATAAATTTGGTGTAAAAATAAGCTAAAAATGCTATAGGAAAATTTTTTATTTTACTAAATTTTTCCCGAAAAAAGTGTCGCTAAAAGGTGTCGACCGAATTTTTTTTTTGCCCTATTACCAAAATTTGAATTTTGTGTAAAAATAAGTTAAAAAGGCTATAGAAAAAATTATATATTGCTCAACTTTTTCGGTAAAAAAGTGTCGCTAAAAACGGGTGTCGTCTGGATACTCGCTGCCCTAATAAAACCGCTGCTAGTGTAAGCAAACCGCCGTGTAATAGAATAATCAAACCGCTGCTTCTTTTGACAACTCGCTGTCCTAATAAAATACACAAACCGCTGTTTGGCAACTCGCCGTTTTAGCAACTCGCCGTTTTAGCAACTCGCCGTTTTAGCAACTCGCCGTTTTAGCAACTCGCTGTTTTAGCAACTCGCTGTTAGCAACTCGCCACTGTGGTCAACAAACCGCCGTTAACTATTTCCTTAAATCGTGGATCTTGTCTCTTTCCTGTCAAACCGCCACGAAGAATGCCAAGTACGAATTTTGCGAATTTTCACTAAATGAGCTTATTAACCACGAACAAAGGCTAGAACATACAATACAAGAAGAAAATCAAAACGCAACAAGAAGAAAATCAAAACGCAACATGAATTTTGCCAGAGAGTCAAAACGCAACGACGAAAAATACGACTTTTTCCACCAAAAATCGCCTTATAATCACCCTTTTTGACCTTTTAACTTGATTTCTCTTGCACAATTAGCTACCTTATGCCTAGATCTTGCTTAATAACATAAACATTCACACATCTAAGCACAAAAATTCGGGTTTGATTTTTTTCTTTTGACTTCTTTTTGACCCACGAATTTGATCTTGTTGAACCACACGAATCAACCACGAATCCACACGTAGCTCTGATGCCAATTGTAGGATCCCGTTAACACTTCATAACATATATAATAATCACGAATCAACCTAGAAAGGAGAAAGAGAGTGAGTTGTTTTAGAGAGAGAAAGAAGAGAGAGAGAGAGAGAGAGATGAGAGAGTTTTGGAAAAGGAAAAAGATTTATTATTTTAACAACTAACTCTTTTCTAAATAGAAAAGAGTTTATATACCCCGTCGCGTTAAATGACGCGCGGGATATTTAACTAGGACCCGGGCTCGGGTTTTGCTTGGGATTAAACCCGAAACATATACAATATTAGATTAACTATCGAGCCCGATTCCCGATATTATACTATTACAACATTAACTAATTAAATGACCGAGACTCGTACACGTAATGAACGAACTTCCTGTTCGGCTCAATATTTTGAGGCTAACAATCTCCCCCGAAGTGAGTTCATTGATGACACTCCTTCATGAGATAAACAGTGAGATTGCTTTTGTCGTTAAGCTC
>BQNB010115032.1:0-21640 GCA_026074375.1 Tanacetum coccineum
GCGCATCCCACCGGCAAACCTCGGCCCGCGAAAAAACAAAAATCGGTAGACACGTCGAGCACCGGGAGTCAGTCGGGGTCTATAACGGGGGCTCTATCTCAGGATTATAGACGCAAATGTGAAGCTGCTGAAGCCGCGTACGAGGCGAAGAGAAAGAAAGAACTAGGGATGCTAGAGTGTAGAGAGTTGGAGTTTCTCATGATCGATCCCTCCTCGTTGCCGCCGGAGAAACGAGCCATCATTGAAAGAAAACAAGCTGAAATAATGAGAAAATATCCATACGCTTAATTTATTTACCGTATCGTTTATTTTTTTTATGTTTCGTATTTTATTTTTTTGTTTCGTATGTTTTTTTTTATTATCGTATCGTATTTTGTATTTTTATTTTTGGTGAAATGAATTAAGTTTGTGTGAAAAAAATGAAAAAGAAAATAAAATTATGGGTGGTGGGGCCAAAATAAGAAGATTGAGGTATGTTATGAGTGAAGATGTATTTTTAAGTGGAAGTGAGATGCTGACGTGACAACTTGTGAGATCAAATGAAAAGAGATGTTAGTAGCCAATCCATATCGATCCTTCTTTGAGTCGGACAATAACTTTTTATGTTCAGGGGAATGGTTTCAACTTTCAATTTTTTATGGGCTAAAATTCTTCAAAAAAGTCATGCGCAACAGTTAAAATAAATGTTCTAGACTAAGCAACATAATGTGAGAAACATGATCACACATATAATGTCTGGTGTAACGCTTAAGTCGTTCTCGCACAGCATAGTGGTAAGTGCATATCATTTTTTTTTTGAAAAAGGCAATATATAAATAAAATAAAAGACCACAAAGGTCAAAAAAAAACAACCAAAATGTACCATATATAACAAGGTCAATCAAAAAACTACCGGCACGACTAGTGGCCAAGAAAGAGAACAATAAATACACTAAAGTCCATTAGACAAACCAAAAAAATAAAACAATCAAATAGCCTTCGGTACTTGTTGCAGCAACCGCAGACCAACACGAAAAAAACTTTAAACTCGGCCGCACATCAATTAACAGAGCCATCAACCCCTTGAGCAAGTGCATATCATTAAACCATTGACTCTCACATTTAGTAATTAAGCACAAAAATGATCAAGCCTATATAATTCTAAGGAACCAAAAGTCCTGCCATTATGAGAGAAAATATGGGGTTTCTTTATTCTACTAAATCCAAAAAGATGTCTTTGGCAAATCGCTTGGAAAAGCACATCATCACCTGACATGTGTTGACTAAAACTCTGATATTTATGTCATGGTAAGCATCAATACGACCTTTACCGAACTGACTCTTAGCCTAGCAGCATAAGCGGAAGCAATTTAACAAATGTGAAAAAAAACATTGATGTAATATTGAATTTTGATAAGGATATGAACGTAATCTGATGTAATATGATTATAACAATTTACATGCTATCAGGTAATGTGAATATGATTATAGCAATTTACATGCTATGCATTTATTAACTTGACTTAAACGAGATAATGGGATTTGACCCATTGCAGTAGGCAATATATGGAGACGTTTGGTTCCATGGTTGCTATGAAAGGTATGGGTAAAAAAATGTCAAAGTACCTTAGTGATTTTCAATTTGGGGTCCGAGTGTCGGGTGGCGCTGAGGCTATTTTACATAGCGTCATTCTGGTGTTGAGTGAATATCATAATGATGGGTCTCTTGCAATGCTTACTGTCGATTTCTCGAATGCATTTATCCTTGTGGATAGATCGACATTACTCACGAGGTTAGGGTGAAGTGTCCCTCCATTTCTTTGTGGGTGGATTTTTTATATGGGCAGGCATCGAGATTGTTCTATAGGAGTACATATATCTGGTCTTATTGCCCATAGGGTGCAACTAGGGTGACCCATTGGGAACTTTTTTTTGTCTTCTTATTGCTACCAGCTACTACATAAGATCAAAGACAGTTGCAAGCTTCTTCTTCATGTTTGGTATCTTGATGATGGGACTGTTATTGGAGATTCGGAAGAGGTTGCCAGGGTGTTAGACATTATAAAGGTGAGTGGTCCAAGTTTAGGTCTTGAACTTAATATTAAAAAAACAGAGATATTTTGGCCCTCGTGTAATGGTATGAAGCTTCGTTTGAGGGTTATTTCCTGTCGATATTCGCGAGCCCGTCATCAGGTGTGAGCTTTTGGGGAGCTGTAGCTGTTAGTAGGAGACAAAGATTTTATGGTGGCGTTGGCTTTGAGAGAGCCGTGAATGCTATTGATTTGATGGGTCTTCTTTCACAATTACATGACCCGCAGAGTGAGCTTCTTTTGCTTCGATCATGTATGGGTATTGCCAAACTTTTTTTGGTTTAAGGACTTGTCAACCTGTACACATGGAGGAGGCGGCATTATTTTTTGACAAAGATTTGTGTGGGGTTCAGTCGAGAATATTGTGGTTTGTGGTGGACATTCTTTGGAGACTTACAGTGGCACTTGCTTCTTTACCGATTTCGGATTTGGTGGATTGGGTTTGTACTCAGCAAAATTGGTTTCCTCCTATGCTTTTGTAGCCTCAAGGGCCCAATTTTGGGTGCTACAAGACCACATCTTACGTGATAGTGGCATATGTGGTATGGATGATGATTATGTTTCTGCTTTGGCTTGTCTTCGTGATACGATTCCAAGCTTTGATTTTTAGCGTGTTTCATAATAAGGACATCGTCCTTTAAAGCCCAACAATATACTGGCGAATGTCCTTTGTAGCGACTATGGTCAAGGATATGGAAGTTTACTTTGACATGACTATGAGACAAAAAGCAGTTTTGAGTGTCTACGCGCACCACATGCTCAGGATTTTCTACTAGCTGTCCCCATAGACGGGCTTGGTCAACATATGTCACCAGTGAAATATCTCACTATCCCTTAAGCTATCGTCTTTTATGATTCCATGATTCCGGTTGATGCGATATTGCCCTGTTTGTCCAAGGCATGGTTGGATTCCTTTGGAAACATGCGGGTTCATTGCAAAGAGTTCCGAGATTTAAATACGAACGATATGGTTAGGGACGTCCTTTTTGACATATGTAGGCGTGCTAGGATCTCTGCAAGAAAGAAGCACCTGTGAACTTTTTAACTGACCCGTCGGATGGAAGATCTACACTTAGACCGGCTGATGTTTTGGTTTTTGGTTGGGTTGGAGGGAAACATGCGTGCGTGGATTTGATCGGGGTTTCTCTTCTCGTAGGGTTAAGTAGTAGGGTTTTACAGCGAGTCAGGCTGCTTTGAAAGCCGCCTCGCTCAAAAGTGACAATAACCGAGAAAGCATGCAATGAAAATCAACACGTGTTTATTCCCTTTGCGTTTGATACATTTAGTTTCCTTGCACCGGAGGCGGTGGAGCTACTCAGCCGAGTTCAACGGGTTATGCAAAACAATGTTATTACACCTTGATCCACGGATGCGGCGCAGCTTGTTGCCCGCTTGCCTTCCACCACTATGTAAATCCATTTATACATTACATCCTCATTTGTAAGAAAGACTTGACTATTATTATATAAGGTCCCAACTTCGTTCTAACGTGAAACCCATAATAATATCATCAAACAAGAAGTCATGAATATTAGAAATTGCATTTTTTTAATCTCTTCATAACATCTAGTTATTTGGTAACACCTAGCGCTACTTGCAAGTTACCAAAGTGGAATGTTTCCATTACAAATGATGTTTCTGATGATATTCTGGTTCACGTAAAGTCTACGGATCATGCTCTTGGAGATCATACAATTTCGTCTCATGATGTTTATAGTTGGACCTTCTGTGAAAAATTTGTGGGTACACATTTCCATGGTTATTTCTCGTGGGGAGAAAAACGTCAAGATTTGGCTTTGGCTGATTTTAAAATATTGAAAAATTGTCGTAGAAAATATCATGGTGTAGAAAACTGTTTATTGGTTAGTCAAGGCAGATGGATTTTATGGTTCGGCAAATAATAAGCCATTTCCCGATGGTTGGAATAAAGAGAAATCATGGAAATAAACTATGTACACTTGTTTATTCCTATAAATCAATGTCCTTAAGCCTAGTTTTCAAATTTAATAAACCAAAGTTTGATTACTTGTGTTTTGATTTGTTGTTATATGATGACGTATAGTACGAACATCAAGCTTATTGGGCTTAGTTCATAAGATACGCATATGGGCCCAGGCCCAATATAACGAATAGCCGGATTACTAAGCCTGACAAAGGGTTAGACTCCGGATATTCCAAAGACGCACGTGAGTATCTTTAAAAGCCGCACCATGGCACCTCCGTGGACATGCAATGACCGCGGAAGGTCACTCGCGCCCGCGGAGACGATTACACGTGGACCCTTGCCCGACAGGGACCCCACTACGGCAACCACCACAGTTACAAGCGTATATAACTAGGGATACCTATTATGGGCTTGCCCTTTTAATTAGGGGTCGATTGGATCGTAATGTCACACCCCCAAATAAGGTACATTATGTTAATCAATAATATACACAAAATATTCTGACATTCTCTGACTAACATGTGTGGTACTTACGCCGGAGCTTAATCGGGGGTCAGCCCTTGCGGTTGAAGGGCTAACGGTTTTATTTCTCAATTGTGCAGTTTATCTCTCCCCCCCACCACCCCACCCCTCCCCATATTACTTGGATTAGTACAAGACCTACATTACAACCCATCCATTGGCCCAGCCCAATAGATGATCTAAACCTATATTCACCCCCATACACAGTTTTTGTACTAACAAGTTGGCGCCATCCGTGGGACCGATATAACTGCGTTCCTTGAAAATACTCACCATGAGCAATCACGAACATTCCCTACCCCTAGCCATCCCAGGTCTGATGTGCGGAATACGATAGGGAAGGACAAGCAAACCCCCAGGGCTCCGCGAGAACTACATCCGCTGTGGATCTCGAAGAGTTCTGCGAAAAGCACTATGAGAAACTACTACCAATCATGGCGGATAAGTATGAGTATGGAGTAAGAGAAGAAAGAAAGTGGAGGGAAGTAAAGCAAGGGCTCGCTGTGTCGATAACGGTTAAGACAAGCATAGGGCACAAGAATCAGCATATTCTGAGTCTAGGACAATATCGCCAAGAAGACAGAGACGCTCTCAGTAGCCGCGACTAATTACTTGCGTCTTCACTGGTTGTGTGCTGCGAACGGTCAAGATCGCACGGCTATTATGCTACAAGAGTAAGGAGAGAAGAGAGAGCACCGTGTTTAAGAGACTCGGGGGTAGAGGACGGAGTACATCCGCGCACTCCGATAGCCGTCAGGAAAGCTCAAGGTATACTGAAAATTACTCTGAAAGTGAAGACAGTGAAGGTGGACACTGGAAGTCTAAATCACGAAGGAAAAAGTTCAGTGTCTAGATGATTGATTCTCTCCAACCTTGGGTATGTGCCGAGACTGAATCCGTTCACATACCTCTTCCGTCTCGGAGTTCGTCACTTCGATTTCCCGGAAAAAACATGAATGCCAAAGTCATGTGAAAAAACATACAACGAAGTGAAGATCCCGAAAGATCACTTGAAAATATTTAGGCAGCTGCAATCGGAAAGGTGGGCCATGCCAACATGGTGTCACATGTTTAATTCCACACTCACCGGAAACGCCGGGGTATGGTTTGACGATCTTCCCCCAGAATCAATAGAAGTTACCAATGACTTAGAGATAGCAATTCCTGAAAAACTACCTCAATGAAAAAGTGCATCAGAGATCCCTATTGTCCAAACATCAAAAGCAAAGAGACGGAGAGTCCACAGAGACTTCATACAAGGCATAAGTCGGAAGGAAAGTGGAAATATTAAAGGAGGCACCGGATGTGCATGAGAATCTCCGGATTGTACACGGTAATCACAAATCTTGAGCTCATCAAAGATTTCACGAGGGGAAAATTCCAAAAACAGTGGGACGAAATGATGCAGGTTGCTTTTTTCGTCTTTCCTTCAAGGTCAAGAAGCAGCCTCTGCAAAATCAAGAAAGGAAGAAAGCTCCTCAGGGCCTGGAGGACATCAGAGAAGGCGGTTCATAGCGAATTTCATAGACGGGGGGGGGGGGGGGGGCTTCCGCAGCCAACATAAGATGGAGAAAAGACAAGACAGGTTCACTCTTCTCACGAAAACTCCGAAGGAAATTTTGGCATTGGAAAAAGGAAAATTCAAGACCCCACCTCCAATGACGACCCCGGTGAACGCAAACAAGTTTTGCGAATTTCACGGAGAAGTGGGGGCACAATACAGATGAACGAAACCATCTAAGAAAACAAGTTGAGGATATGCTCAAAGCCGGGAAACTGTCGCATATAATCCGGGATCTGAAGCAAAATAGCGGAAAAGAACAGCCAAAAAAGAAAGGTGAGACCTCCAGAAAAGAGAAGCCTCAGGCAATTCTAATGATCCAGTCACGGCAAAATGCGGTAAGACAGAAGATAACTCAAAGTTTCTCCCGACCCTTGCGATTCATTCCCACCCCTAGGGAACGATGAGGGAGCGGGAGGCCCCACATAATAGAAGCAGAGGTTGGAGGGCACCAAGTGCACCGCATGTGTATTGACGGAGGATCATCATTTGAAATACTCTATGAGCACTGCTTTAATCGACTCCGTTCCGGGAATTAAGAAAACCAATATGGTTTGGCCATAACTTCGTAGTAGGATTCAGCGGTGACATACACTGGCCAGTAGGGACCAAAATAACACTGTTTGTGAAGGGGGGTTGATGAACTTTCAACATCAGCAAGGATGGACCCTTCATGGTGGTGAGATCAACGTCTCCGTTAATGGAACTCATCGGAAGACCAGGGGGGTTGCGGAAATGAAAGCAGTCCCATCAACAACGCACGGAATGATAAAATTCCTGGTTATGAGAGGAATACTTACGCTAAGAAGCAGTAAAATCATTCCCATTGAATATGCGATGGTCTTCGGACCAGAAGACCAACCCCCTCTGATGAACAAAGTAAAAGAGGAAAGGATCAAAGTGGCAATCAATCCGGAACATCCGGAACAGACAGTAATGATTGGTTCTGACCTCACGGAGAAAAACTCGAGTGACACTGTGCAACCTACTTCAAGCAGTTTGGAATATTCGCCTGGACCCCTAGGATATGCGGCGTTCCAAGGCAGATAGCGGAGCATAAGTTAAATGTAAGGAAGGGTTGTCCACCGGTTAGGCAAAAGAAAAGAGGCCAAGCCGCAGAAAGGAACATAGCAATAAATGACAAAGTTAGTAAGCTGGTGACAGCTGGGATAATGAGAGAAGTTCACTATCATGATTGGCTCTCCAACCCGGGTGATGGTAAAGGAAGTGTGACAAACAGTTGCGAGAATTGTGTGTTGATTTTAATGACTAATAAGGCATGTCCCTAAGACGGTTTACACTCTGCCGGAAATAGACTCGAAAGTCGAATCTTTGTGTGGATTCCCCTTTTCAGTGCTTCCTGGACTCATTACAAGGGGTTATCACCAAATACAATAATGGCCAGAGGAGGATGAGAAAAGACGGCGTTTATTACAAACCAAGGAATTTTTTGTCCAAAATCCCTCTTTGGTTACGGAACGCGGTTGCAATTAATCAAAAGGCTAGTGGCAAACATTCACGGACAGATTAGGTTCGAAACTCCGAGGTATAGTGGATGATTTGGTTATAAGAGCCACAGAAGGATGGAATTCGTCCGCGACATTGAAGAAACATTTTAAGGACAGTCAGAAAAAATCAACATGGAAATAAACCCAAAAAGTGCACCTTTGGAGTTGAGGAAGGAATGTACTTGGGATACCAGGTCAATACTAAAGGCACTAAAAATTTGCCCGGATAAGGTAGGATGCTTATTAAGCCCTTCAATTCACTAAAATGCTTGAAAGAATGTTGCAGAAGTTAATGGAAAATTGGCAAGCTCTTCTTAAAAACAGGTTCTTAGCAAAGTCAGCGGAGAAATCACTACCATTTTTCAAAACTTTGAAAAAATGCACAAAAAAGAGTGGGACTTTCTTGTGGACTGGAGGTAAAGCGGGAAGCTGGCATTCAAACAAATGATATGAAACATATAGCAAAGTTACCTATGCTCATCGCTCCAGAAGAACAAGAGGAACTCATTGTCTACCTGGCAGCGTCCAAGGAAGCGGTGAGCGCCGTACTCATGACGGAAAGGAAGGCCAGGCAGATGCTAATTTACTTTGTAAGCCGGGCGCTAAGAGGCCCGGAAATAAACTACACCGCCATGGAAAAGTTAGTACTGATTAATCATGGCAAGGGAAAAGGCTAAGAAGATTTATTTCCAAGCTCCCCCCCCCACCCCCCCCCCTCCCCCCCCCCCCCCCCCCCCCCCCCCCCCCCCCCCCCCCCCCCCCCCCCCCACCCCCCCCCCCCCCCCCCCCCCCCCCCCCCCCCCCCCCCCCCCTATCACAGTAATAACAGATCAACCCATCAAAAATGTACTATCAAACCCAGAAGTCGCTGGTCGGATGCAAAAGTGGAGCATACAATTAGGAGAGTTTGGTATACATTACAGGCCAAGAGTATCCGTGAAAGGGCAAGTATTAGCCGATTTTATTGTGGAAAGGCCAGAGGAGGAAGGACAGGATGACTCCGCAAGAGAAGAAGAGCCGCTCCCGGTACGGTGGACCTTGTTCACGAATGGGTCATCTTGCGTTGACGGATGCGGAGCAGGAGTGATACTCACGGATCCGGAGGGAGTGGAGTTCACGTACGCTTTGAGATTTCAGTTTGAAACAACTAATAATGAAGCAGAATACGAAGCATTAATAGCGGGATTGCGAATAGCGGAAATATGGGTGCAAATCTCGAAGTAAAATGTTAGACTCAAAACTGGTAGCAAACCAAGTGAATGGGACTTACATCGCGAAAGAAACAGACATGGTCAAATACTTAGAAAAGGTAAAAGCACTGACTAACACCTTCCGTGCGTTCTCAATAAAGTAAGTCCGAAGAAGCAAGAACAAAAAGGCAGATGCATTAAGCAAAATGGCGTCCACCAGTTTTGCACATCTCAGCAAACAGGTGTTGGTGGAGGAATTGAAAGAAAAATCGGTAAACGAAAAAGAGGTGCTCGCCGTGGTAGAGGAAGAAGGGGATACCTGGATGACCCCAATTCATGAATACCTCACGGATGAACCTTTACCAGCAGAAAGGAAAAAGGCAAGGGCGATAAAGCGTAAATCGCAACGTTTCGCCATCATCAACGGAATACTATACCAAAATTTTTTTGGCCATGGATTCGATTGTGTAGGACCTAACAAGCAAACTACATCTTGCGGGCGAAGGAGATCCGAAGTCTCGTGTTTAGCATGCATGGGGCACACGATCCGACGTTCTGCCAAAGCTTTGAGGACTGGTTATACTGGCCGGACAATGCACGAGTCGCAAGGACGCTTATAAAAGATGTCAGGAATGCCAAGTACACAAGCCCGTCCCAAGAAATCCACAGGAAAAACTGAATCCGATCACATCTCTGTGGCCATTTTACAAATGGGGTATTGCATATGGGACCCAGGCGGTCAAATCACGCAGAACATAAGAGGACACGAGGAACCCACGTAACCAACGACAAACTGCCAAAACGGCACAAAAGACCCAGAACAGGGCAGGAACGGAAGAAAATATGATCACGGAACTCTAGTCTAGTGATGCTCACCGCACGCTATAATTGTGCCGCGTATGTCAAAGACAAACTTGATGGGGGGAATGATGACGTTTTGTACGAACATAAGCTATGGGCTTAGTTCATAATATTCGCATTTGGGCCCGAGGCTATTTAATGAATAGTGGTTTTCTAAGCCTGACAAAGGGTCAGACTGGATATTCAAGACAGCCACGCGAAGTATCTTTAAAAGCTTGAAAGCACCATGGTACCTCGTAGGAATGTAATGACCGCGGCATTGATCCCTCGCTTCCGCGGAGAAGATTACACGTGGACCCATGCCCGACAAGGGACCTACTCCGGCCTACAACAGTTACAAGCGAATACTAGGAACCCTTAGTATTGGGCTTGCCTATTAAATAGGGGTCATGTCACACCCCATAAAGGCACATTCTGTCTAATCTTAATACACACACATATTTCTGACATTCTCTGGGACAAACTATGTGTACTTACTCTCAACGCCGGAGCTTAATCGCGGGTACCGCCCATGCGGTAGGCTGACGGTTTATTCTCATTTGTGCGGATTATCTCTCCATTACTTGAGATTAGTACAGATCTACATCACAACCCTTCCATTAACCCAACCCAATAGATGATTCTATAACCCATATTCACCCCATTACACCCGGTTTTTGTACTAACATTATAATCTACTGATGATTATTACATGAGAGAAAGCGGGTTAATATAACAGACAGTATAAAGTGAACAACAACTTAAAATAGTAATGGATGGCAGGGATAACATGCTCGCTAAAAGGTTTGTAGGGAGGAAGGAGGGAGAGTAGGAGGCAGGGGAGATTCGTAATGAGTAAAAGTTCGTAAAATGTTTGCAGTGAGCTTAATAAGGGTTTGGGATTTACAATAATTTGTGTTTGAAATATACTACTATGGGAGAAAACTGGTAATGCGATCAGTGGCTTAGGTTTTTTTTAAAGGCAACAAATTATATAGAACCAACCAAGGTTATAAATAGCGTGAAGCGTTGCTGTAACACCCTCAAATCTGAGTATGCAGCGGAATGTTGAATATCCAAAGGCGTTACATTATTGGGTCAATAGCACAAGATCTGAGAACGACTGCTAAACGTGTCGTTTGAAAAAGATACATTGGATTAACAAAATACTTGTTTGTTACATAAGCTCATGGCTTCAAATTGTTCAACAATATAAATAAAGATTTCGGTTTATAACAATTGTCCCCAAAGTGTAATAAGACCCCAAATCTTAAGTGTTGACTCTTCAATTATTGACTTCCCTACTGTAATATAGCCCTCGTACCTTATTGACCTGAAATACATGCTTTATAAAACATCAATATAAGTTGGTGAATTTCAAGGTTTATATAAATTGATGGTAGAACCGGCAAGATTTCCAAGTGTTTGATTAAGCATCGAATGCCAAACTTCTTATAAAAAAAAAGTAATATACGTTTCCTAAGCTCTATGACAAGAAAGCTCGACACATATGGATGCAAATATATATTTGCCAACAGGTTCGTCTATCGTGAATGATGTGCTAACCCCGCAACATCCCAGATTCGACATGGTATGCGTTCGTTCCCAGTGATAGCTAGTCACCCGAACGGGGATTGTCAATCCCTAATAGATCTATCCATAACATTCGCGCCCACACAATGTAATTCCCAATCACATCTATGCAATTAACAGTTCATGATCATGGACATAAAGGGTTATGGTAACTTAGGCAAACACGTAATCATGGTATAAAATGTACACTTGCGTCCAGTTTGTAAAACAAAGCATGTTCTCACCCCAAGGATGTAAATCATTTAAATAATTGTAAAACATGGGGCTAATTGAACTTCACCTTACGGTAGTTCTCGGGTGATGATAAATAAATATCGAGGTAAGCAGTGGATCACACCGTTAAGTACCTAAGTAAGTACGGTCAAGTCTTAGTTTACACATTAAGCTAACGACTCATTGTATAAACTAAATCCCATTTTAAGTTTATATATACCGTTATCACTTGTGTGGTGGTGCACAGGATTATTGTATTTATAATTCCGATGGTTCTCGAGAAACGTGAAGTCGTCATTAATAAATATACTTATTTATTAACTTGTTATTAAACCCGTTCAATGTCCGAATATCTTAATGCTCGACCATTATATTAAGTGCCTCGTTAATTTACTTTTTTTCACAAATGCACCCTTAGGTTTGTTATAAATACAAATCAGCCCCCTAGGTTTATTAGTATACTTTATTTACATTTTAAACCCCCGAGTTTCATTAATTACATAAGTGGTCCTTCAAGTTTACAAAGTTGCAATTTATGTCCTTATAGTTACACTTCAATCCCTAAGTTTCACAATGTTTCAAAAACAGTCCCTGGAGTTATTGTATTTCGAAAAATGACCAAATCAACCCCTTAGGTTTCGAAGTTTACATGTATGTCCCGTTGACTTAAAAAAATCGTGGTTTTTACTTCCAATTACAGTCCCAAACTAGTGGTATATCGGCTTTATTTAGTCCCATAGCCTCAAGGCTGTCCTGTTTTCGGCTTAAAATAAGCTATTCGAGCTTATTTCTGGCTTAACGGGCCTTATTGGGCCCGTTAAGGTCCGTTTAGCTTTTTAGAGGCCAATTATAGTTTTAATAAGTCCAAAATTTGTTAATAAGCTCAGGTGGGCCGGTTAAGCTTAAAATAAGCTCGGGGAGCTTATTATGGCTTAATTCGAGCTTTATTGGGCCGTAAAGCCCTAAGTTGGCTGATACACCTTTTAGTGTTTCTAGGCTTTTACTAGATCATATTTAACTTGTGTTAAGCCCGAATAAACTGTTTTCATTTCAGCTTATTCCGATTAAGCTAATAAGCTAAAAAGCATTTCTATTTGGGCCGGGGCCCGTTTAGACCCGATAAGGATTTCAAAGCGTTTCGTTGGGTCCATTAGGGTCCATTAAGCCTATTAAGGTTCAATAGATGTTGGTACTCATAAGATCACCAATAAGCTGTCCCAGCTTATTATGAGCTTATTTGCTTATTATGGGCCCGTTAATGGCCTAGGAGGCCCATTAAGGGTTCGATTGGGTTTCTAAATAATTGCAAGCCCTATGTGAAGTGAATAAGTACATCATGATTCATGATTAAGCCTCGGGTGGACTTATTATTAAGCCGTGTCTTTAAATAAGCCCTCGTTGGGCCCTGTTGTTTTTTTTTGGGCTCGATTAGAGGCCGATAAGGGTTCTTGTGGTTTTGTAGTTTAATTTCCTTAGGGTCTGCTTGCTTACCTAGGTTATAATAAAGCTTACTATCGGCTAAGTTTGCAAATTAAGCCGTCCTTAGCTTATTTGTGGCTTATGGGCGCTTGTGGGTTCACCAAAGGTGGGTGTTGAAGTCCAACCGGTCCGAATTGGTTTCACTAGCATCTCATTGGTTTCGTTGTTTTTAAGTCGTCTAGCACCCAAAACAATGTGTTTAACATTTTCTAATCGCGATCCCTAGCATGCAAACATTTATTAATGTCGTATATATGTTTCCACACCACCACGTCATGCTTACAACAATAGTTTACGTAGGGGTTTTCTTATATTCGAACGTTTTCCCAACCCTGGCTCGTTACTAGGTCACGTCGCTTGTCCCTTTATATTTACACTACACCCGTCGTTATACGCAAAAGTTATTGTGTATACACCACACTATGTAATTAATTCATTTGCGAACTTACGTAGGCACACTAAATATATACCGCGATCTTAGTGATAAGTATAATCCAATAGCGATTGTAAAGGTTTATGAATTAGTTAGTTCGGATTACAAGGGTCCTAGCTTTCCTGGTTGGTGAGTTGGGGGACGTCCGACCCGACACTTTACCCCAAACGTGTATGATCACAAGCTCTAATAGAAAAAATTTTATTTCCAAACTCCCTTAGCCGTGTCTCCTTCTTAGCAACCTTAGATTCGTTCTTAAAGATCTCTTGTGATGTGAATAGCAATGTGGTCTTGTTGGGTTTATCTTATTTCAAATAATGACGAGGTGATTTAGAGGGTAAAGAGATTGTTTTAGCTTTGACGAGAGTTTAAGTGTTGGTGAAACTTATTATGTGTGTTTAGGGTGTGATATTTATAGATAAATAGAACTAGTTAGCTTTCCTAGTTCCTCAAACCAACCAAACCGTGCCCTAAGGGTGGTTTTAAGGGGTTCTAGTTGATTACTCATGGTTTTAGCTAAACCACCTAGTACTATTCTTAATTGGCTCTAGGGTGATGTACATATTGGTTAGGATTAGGCAAATCTCAAAAAGATTGTGTATTACATGCATATTGCCGCGCTAAGAAAGAGTCAGGAAGCAAAAGGTGGTATTAACCATTGGGTAAGGACTAGTAGGAGACCATTAGGGACATGTCTTAATTATTAGTGTTTTGTTAATTGTACTTTAAGGATCAATTAGGAAGATTTTGTCTTGTATTGTATCACCTTAGACGATTTTTATGTGAGTTTACTTGCCCACATTCGGCACTAAAGTGATATAAACACAAGATTTGATTAAATTTTGTGTTTAGGCTTTCAAAGAGGGTATTGGTTTGAGTCTAGGTAAGTCTAGGTATTTCCGAGGTGCGTCCAAATGTATTTTTATCGCGAAACGTATACCCCTTATACAGGACCAAGAAAAATAAAATACGCAAAAGTAAGTAATTATCTTCTTAATAATTATTCCTTACTTGGTTGGTGTAAACTTTAATTTATTTGATGACCGTTTACATTCATTGATTATTTTTAGTCTACGCGATTTAGCTTAAAGTTAAATATTAAAGGTAAACGCGTATCGGACAAAAACAAATAGTGATTTCTTTATAGAGTCGTACAAAGGCATGAAAATGAGAATGTTACAGTGCGTCATTGGTGTTTTAGGCGTGACTCACTTAGACTAGTAAGAGTTGAGTGATTTTGATCCCCTTTTTGTGAGGTGTTCGACTTTGATGTTTTCTAGAATAAGTAAATTATGAATTCATTTCTCCGAGTTAAATTGGGGAAATCTTTTTATGAATTATTCTAACAGGACTACTTGAGGGCAAGTAGAAGTCAAGTGAGAGGATATTTGATAACGTCAAATAGTTGATACTTTTTTGTATCAAAATCCCTATCAAAATGCTTGTAATTATTGTATAAATGCCTGAAAATGATACTTAATCACTCTTTTTAGAAAGGCAACAAATTTTATAGAAACAACAAAACAAAATACAATACTTGGCACCCCTCCCCAACTAAACAAGATAATTAATTGTGAGAGGGATCCATGAAGCAAAAAATAAAACAACCAAACAAGGCATGCTAATACACAAACCAACCGAAACAAGGAAACAGGGGAGACAACAAAACATAAGCCAAAGCCAATAAGAAAAACCCAAAAGTAAAGCACCACAGGCCCACAAGAGAAAATACTCCTGTGAACCTGGTCCCCCACTTTATCACTATGATCCAAGGCATTGACTCTAAAAGAAAACCATTTAAAATCTTTAAAGATACTCCATAACACAATTACTCCTTGTAGCAGAACTGAACAATTGCTATCTGTCACTTGTAATGAAGCATCGCTGGAAATGTCACAAGGAAACTGTACCAGAAGACAAAAACCTTCTGCAACTGTTTGTGCATTGACCCACCAAGAATCTGGGCATAGACAACCCGCACATAAACTAAGACCTCAAACGGTGACATGAAAAAAACATTATTGTGACCGATTTTTTAAAGGGTCCTATAACCATTGTTGCCAATCTATCTTTTTATATTTATTCGATCTTCTTACAATCCACTCAAAGCTTTTTAGTTGAATATCTTGAACCATTTTATTAGTGCTTGATACCTTCTTACTGAAAACACATGCATTTCTTTCTCTCCAAATGAAGTACCCGGTAGTCCAAATAACCGCTTTCCAAACATGAGAATAATAGTAGGGGACATTAATGTTTCCATTAGATGAAAAGACTTCATCAATAGTGAAAGCATTAACAATCCCCACATTCCACCAATTGAAGATCTTAACCCACACACTCATGGCTAGATCACAAGTGATCAAGCAATAAGCACACGTCTCCACAATGTTATCACAACTTGGACATAGAATCGAATCCAAATCAACACCTCTTTTATCGAGCTCCACACGAACCGGAATTATTCCTCTTAAAGCCCTCCAAATGAATATGTTGACTTTCTTCGGCACCAACTTGTTCCAAAGCTTTTCTTGGCCACCATTATCCGTAATAAGAAACTTTTCCTCGATCAATCTAGTTAGCTCCTTGACCATGAATACTCGTCTTCATTAGCGACATTCTCCAACTATCCCACCTCCCCCTTACAATAAATAGAAACCAAAAACATGTGCAAAAAAACATATAGATCCCTCAAATCACTTGGAACTCTACCCCTAATAGACCTAATCCAATCTCATTCCCAAACCCAATTATTATCAACCCAAACCCCTCTATTCAAAACGCTAACCTCCTTCGTCCTTTCTAAACTTAATAACTTTATATTTCGTTTACAAGAAGAAAACGAGCATTTGAGCAAGAGACGTGGGATTTGGACATGGAAATCAAGCAAATGAAGGTTTTCAATGCCAGTTACTGTGTAACCGCCCCGCAAGAGTTACACCATAACCACACCAATGAAGAAATGAGTCAGCATCCCTTGTTACGGCGTAATCACTACGTTACGCTAACGTCGTAACCAACCTTGTTGAAGATGGATGACTTATCCTAGTCATAGTTACGGCGTAACATGGACTACTCAATTATGTCGTAACACATTTTAAGCCTATATCCGCGAAGCCCACATTAGCATGGTTACGCCGTAACACAACTCACTAGTTACGGCGTAACCAATTCGAAAACTATAAATAGAGACCTCATTCAGCACATTCAACATCACTCATTCCATCACAATTCCAAGAGGCGATCCAAGCCTCTAGAAGTCGAAGAATTCCACCAGAAGTCCAAGGGAGAAATCACTACACTTAATTTTGTATTTAATCGTTCATAAACACATTCTGTAAGACTAATGATGATTCAATCCATGATTCATTTCATTTACTTTTGTTGTATTGTTGGTTTAGTTATGAATCTATTGCTGTTATGATTGTTTCTTGTTTATTTATTGTTTGACTTAGATATCCTATATGTCTGTCATTGATCCCTGAGTTTTGGTAGTCTGGAGGGTGGTTTAGATCCTATTGATTCTTTTATGGGGAAATTCCATTTCTATCCAAAAAAATATATGGAATGCAATCCTATGCCAAAAAACATTAATTCATAAAATTGTCCCAGAGCAACTTGGCTTCTGGGCAACTAAGGAAGAATGTGCGAAGTCGAGCAACTTGTCATTTTGAGCAACTTATATTTAAGGCAACCGGACATTTTAGTCTTTTTCCCCAATAGTTTTGAGCAAACAAACCTCACTTTTTATCCCAAAATTAACACAGCCCTATCATCATCCTCTTCACCATCACACCTTCTTCCCTACACACACATACACATGCCCAGACGTATCCACCATACCACCATTAAAAGATTGACAAAACCCACAATTCATGGCGGGACCAAAAGATTTGACAAGAAAGCCCGATCCATATAATAATGATGTCCATTCAATGAAAACTATTAGGGTTTCATCCAAACACTAATCAATGAAAGTTTTGAAACCAAGATGATGTTCTCCGAAGCCAATTGAAAGAGATCTCAGATTTTTGTAGTAATGTTTTTTTAATTGCTATTCGACAGCGGATCTCAGAAAGCCAAACCACCAAATCAACTAAAACACTTCAATTTTTCTATTAAATTTGAGGCAAAAAAACTGAAGCTATGGAAGGACGTGTGAGGTTGCTGATCAGTTTAAGTCGTTGCCTTGTGGTGGGAATGTAGAGGCTGGTGACATTCGTCTTTGGCGGATTTGGGTATCAATCATTCTTTGCTAATTATTGACTTTGGTTGAAATGAACATTTTGAGTTTTTAGGGACTTTTTAGGTTAATATAATGGTATGCCTTTGAATTTAGATAAAATTTGAGCATGGTTAGTGAAATAAATATATTTTAAGCTATTGAAGCTTGTCTTAACGAATATAATTTTGATAGTATTTTTGAGCTATTGAGCTTGCGAATCAAGTTTCAGTGTTTATTGAGCTCAAGCTTGCTTCAAGAATATTGAGCTATTGAGCTTGCGAATCAACCTTAGGGCGCATAAAGACCGTGACACTACTAATTATAGGGGTGTTAAAACGAAGGACTTGAACTTTCAAAGTTATTGTAGATTTGTAGGTAACTTTTTTTTTTTAACGGGGAATTCAGGTATTAGATAATTAGTTGCGTAAAGTTAGGGATCTAGCTATATCTGTACATGTATGTTATTCATTATAGGTTCTAGAGTTATTTTGTACATCCGAATTGCTGATCAGTTTAAGTCGTTGCCTTCTGGTGGGAATGTAGAGGCTGGTGACATTCCGTCTTTGGCGGATTTGGGTATCAATCATACTGCTAATATGACTTAGGTATGAAATCAAGCTTATTTTGATGAACAATTTGAGTTTATAGGGACTTTTTAGCTATATATAAATGTATGCCTTTAGATTTAGCTAAATTTGAGCATGGTTAGTGAAATAAATATATTTTAAGCTATTGAAGCTTGTCTTAACGAATATAATTTTGATAGACTTTTTGAGCTAGTCTTTATTGAGCTCGAGCTTGCTTCAAGAATATTAAGCTTGCGAATCAACCTTAGGGCGCATAAAGACCATGACACTACTAATTATAGGGGTGTTAAAATGGAGGACATAAACTTTCAAAGTTATTGTAGATTTGTAGATACTTACGATATCAGAATTAGATAATTTAGTTGCGTAAAGTTAGGGATATAGCTAATCTTACATGTATGTTATCATTTAGGTTCTTAGAGTTGTTTTGACATCGAATAACCAAGGAAATAATCATAGCTGAAACATGTATTTAAGAAGTTTTGGTGAATGGGATACTTGCTACTATTAACTCGTTGTTTAAGAAGTTTAGGTATCAGTATAAGAGTGATCCGTTATTGCTTGATTTGAAATATTGTTTGGATAACTTTGCTGTGCTGTTGTTGAGTGCGGTTGAGAATTTGTCGGTGAAAATGAGTGGTGCGGGTGGGAATGCTTTTGTGGTTATAAGCAGTTGGTTGAGGCGCATAGGTTGTGTTGTCAGATTTTCTATTAGTTGAATTTTTTGGATTTGCCCGAGTTTTTTGAGGATAATGCGGATAAGTGGATGAATGAGTTTAAGAATTATTTGACTGTGAGGTATCCGGTTGTTGAAGATAGTGATGCTGATGGTTTAGCGCTTGTCGATGGGTTACGTGCGGCTGTTTGTGATAATATTAGTCGCTATATGGAGAAAGAGGAGTTGTTTTAGAAGTATTTGAGCGGGTTTATGGAGGCGGGTTAAAGTTTGCTTATGGTGGCGTCAGGTTCGCCGAGTAGGGAACGATGACTGTTACTGCTATTAAGTTTTTGACTATCGTTAGTAGGAGTGTGCACCATTCGTTATTTGCTGGTGATGAGATATTGCAGCAGATTACTCAGAGCATTGTGATTCCGAATGTGATGTTAAGGAAAGAGGATGAGAAGGTGTTTGAGATAAATTATATCGAGTTTATTAGGTGAGATATGGAAGGGAGTGATCTCGATGCGAGGAGGAGGATTGCTTGTGAGCTTCTTAAGGGAATTGTATGAAATTACAAAGAGAAGATTACTGCAAAGGTTTCGAAGCAGATTAGGAACTGTTTGGCTTTGTTTGAACAGAATCCTGCTACTAACTAGAAGTATAAGGATTGTGCTATTTACTTGGTTGTGTATCTTGCTACCAAAAAGGCAGGTGGTGCTTCTGTCTCGACTGATCTTGTTGATATTGATAGTTTCTTTAGAACAGTTATTGTGCCAAAGTTACAGGGTCAGGATGTCAATGCTTTCCCTATGTTGAAGGCGGGTACGTTGAACTTGATTTTGTTTCAGTCTCATCAATAGTAGCTGTAGACATTTCAGTTGTTCTGTTTTCTGGTTGAGTGAAAATTGCAGTACATATTTGACTAGTGTTTTAGAAAACAAGAAAAGTAAATGGCCGTATACTACAAGCTTGATTATCTTCCACCCAAAATTCATGGCTGTAAGTCAAAAATCATCATCCTTTTACACTTTTACCCATTGAATAAACATCTTGTAGTATGAACGAGTGGGAAGGTACCCGCGCGTTGCGGCGGGGCTCATTTTTCCCAAATTGAGGTCGGCGTTTATATGCTAGCGCATGTAATTGTCAAAGATCAAATTATCAAATTAATATCTACTGACATCGTTCATATGTAGGTACATCTATACCTATTATAACTGATTCTGAATCCAAGCAATTTGCTTAAGACTCCGCCATAATGAATTACAGAAAATCATTCTTTGAATAATCCATACAAAATTAGCAAAACCTAGATTAAAACTATATCAGCAACCACCAATCCAGTTATGTCTGACGTTGATCTTTTCATATAGAAAGAGATAAATCTTGAGCATCCTTAAATCGTTTATTTGTAAGCTATCATGATTTACCACAACTTGTTCTCAATAACAGCAATAATGATTCCCTTAAGAGTCTCCTGAAGCAAAAGCATGTAGTTACTAATGCTTTAACATTTTACGTTAGAAGCAACCAAGTTTGTAATAAGAAATCAAATACTCTATGGTCCTTGAAACCAAGTGAGAGAGTCAATGGTTTTGAAGAGCTAGATTTGTTGTAAACAAATTAGAAGATAATTAACTTTAGCATGGGTCGAAGAGTTTAATATTGCAACTATATAACCTCTAGGCGAGCACATGCCAGTAGCATAGGCTTCTTGTTAAAGCATTTTAGTGACCAATCAACATAATGAAAAGAAAATATTCGGTAGCATCAGTTTATAAGCAAGCGTACCTCATTTATTGCTTGCCTAAGTTCACTTATAAAATCAATCTGAGGCCCAGAAGATCCAATTTGTGCTATAGGAGGAAACATCTGAAAGCATTGCAAAATATATATGGAAATTTTAGTGTGCGAAAATTTGTAATGAAAAAGATAAATCGGCACTTTACATTTTAAGCTGATGAGGAAGTCGAAATTGTCCTCATGTTGAAGCATTGCTTCCTGAATAACGAATACGCAACTGGCCGCTCTGCAAAATAAAATAAAAAAACAACGATAAGGTTCTGTATGTTGATACTAATATTTTGTTCTATGTTCATTCAAATTTAATAAAACCGTTAGTCCCATCACTTGCACTTGGTTTTCACTACAAGAACCTAATGTAAGTTATCCTTTTCTAGTTCCATAAGTACGCTAATAACTAAAACATCGAAAATTTTTGCCTTTTAACATGAAATTCATAATCCTAGGCCACCAAAGCCTCATGTCTTAAACATAATGGTTAAAAGATGATCACCAGTTGCTTCTGCAACATTTTTTTTGTTTTTGACAACAACATTAGTAATTCAACATCAAACCAATATTAAAAAACAATATATTAAGACTACCCATTTGATTAGTTGGTTTTGAGCTTATAGGACAATTGTCACACACCATTTTATGGTGGCAACAAAAATACAGAAAATCATAGCCATGACAGTAACGAATAAGGCTCGGATTTATGAATATGGTAGCGGTACCAATCACCTGCCATGGCTGCAATCACATTCTCGGTGTGACCGCCAAGCCAAGATATAGGTCTCGGTGAGCTACGCACAGTAAACATACAATTATCATCATCGCCCGCATTACGGTGTACGTAACACAAAACCAAACTAATAGCAGCAGGTCTTATATTATCTATATATACCTGAAATCATAATTACCTTACAAAAACATCAAAAGCTAATGTTTGACATTCTTATCTTAAAAAACAGTTTGAGCGCACATCAAAACACCCCTCAAGTATGCAACTTTTCTTGGTATATCAAATGG
>BQNB010115033.1:0-21640 GCA_026074375.1 Tanacetum coccineum
TACATGATTGCAATCAAATTCCTCATTCGATCAAAACCAATGGTTTGGATGTAGAACGATACAGGGTAGGATAAGACACAGGATACACATTAATTATTGTTAAATAAAAACACAAAATTAATAGTCTAAAGTAATCTAAGGTTGTCATAACTAGCTATTGTCCATCCATAAGTCCAAGAGTCTAAGTTCGAAAATCTAATATTTAATAATGGGCTACTAGCTCCATTCATCACAATCATTAAGATGGCTTATAGATGCATCATCTTTACATTTTCAGCACATAGTTGGCTTATAGTTGCACCATCTTTTCATTTTAAACATGCAAATGCTACATGAGTTTATATCTTTTTATTATTTCCCCTGCAACATTTGATATAATACGCACATCCCCCCACTTGAGATGAACTATATCGAAAGTGATGATTCAGGGGGGTCTTTATAGATCATTACTGATAGGTCTTCCACGAATGCATAAAATTTTCATACCCATTCCCCTGAACCATGGACTTAAGTAGCCAGAGATTTCAACACAAAGAAAATAAAGACTACAGGGTAGGCTAAGGCGAAATGGTGTAACAAAACATATTAGGTTAAACAGGGATAGGCTTAACAAGGTGATCTAGGGGAACAATGGGTTTTACACAGGGAGGTCGACAAGTCAGTGTGACAAGTCGATAAACACACACATAGGCTTTTTGGGGTTATTTCCTAAGATGTTGCCTTCTTGAACTGTCTATTCCACTAATCAATTAGGTCTCGAAAAGATGTACATGCCAAGTTCTAAAGTCTACAATACTACCGACACACCTCATATGTTTGGTGGATTTTTGTATAATAGATGGAAATGGAATAATAGGCTTAACCTCGCCAATTAAATTAAGGGTAATAGTGTACTCGGCAAAGATTCATTCTAGTTCAGTAAGAAAAACATGTCAAAATTTTTAAAATTGGCACCATTTTTCAAAGAAAACTAGAAAATTAAAGGCAAATATTGGTCAAGTGATAATTCTACTCCTATCCCCCCACTTGGTTTGTACAATGTCCCTATTGTACATTAAGGAAATGAAAATTAAAGATAAGAGTAGAATTAGAACGAAAGACTCCTTTAGGTTTGCTCGGTATGATGAAGAGACAACATGCTCTAAGCCATGCTTCAAGTCTACTTCTTCGAGCAACATCCATAATTACAAATTTCCAGAGAACATACCCACAAAGTTTATTTACCAATATACACAGTTTTGTAAAGTTTCAATCATTTTAATGATTTGCAGGAAGGGATTACGACGTAACCATTGAATGAGTTACGCCGTAATAATGTGATTTGGAAAATTTTGAAAAATTATTAGATCCGGTTACGACGTAATCATATGAAACATTACGCCGTAACAATATTAATTACGCTGTAACCATTATAGTTACGCCGTAACTTGCTGTATTTTAGCAACCACTTAACCACATAAAACGAGTTGAGGAGACCTCGAACCTGCAAAACCAATTAAGAAAAATACAAAACCAACTAAATGCATAATCAAAACATAATTACAAGGATAAGCATAGGGTGCCTCCCACGAAGCGCTTGTTTTTGTTCGAGTCACTAGCTTGACTCCACCCTTATTTAGTAATCAACAGGGTGTTAATCTCTCTCTACACTTAGCAAACAAAGAATCTAAGATCCGGTGGTCTTGGTGAATCAAACCATATGATAGTCATCTTAGAGAGAGAAAGTAGAGGGAGAAACTTGTGTGTGTAAAATGAATTAAGAATGAAAGATTACAAAAGCCTCAACCCCTCTATGGAAGCCATAGAGGGGTATTTATACCACCACACATTACATAAAAATCCTATATTGACTATTCTAGTCCCTGTGTGTGGTGATATGGTAAACAATGGTAATTCCGTAAATGTCATCACGTAAAGTGAATTCCTAACAATCTTTCCCCACGGGACGATATACGAAATTACTTACAATATTTTCCTAACAAGTACATAATGATTAAGAACAAGAACTTCTATGAAGCTTCCAATGCTGATGATGTCTTCTGTGGTCTTTGACTTCAAGTCTGCACTCCAATAAATCATCTTTGTAGTACCTTGTAGGAGAAATATTGTAATAGGCACGGACTAAGTAACCCATACACTTCTGGTTAAGGAGAAGCTTATGAATTAGCTTCCCCCTAATTCATGCCATATATTCTTTATTTAGAAGCTTTCAAAGCTTCCCCCCAAACTAGCAATCCTCTCTTGAGCAGTTTTAAAGCTTTCTTACAAGCTTAGAATAATTAAGTACACATCGGAATTAGTAGGATACCACATCAAATATTACTACTTCTGTAAGAATAAGCTTAGTGATTGATCGTTCGAGGAAAACATTAACAGGATCAACAACGTATCTTCTCACGCTTGAATAATTCTTCTCACAACTCTTCCCCCTGAATTTCAATAATGATACTACCTTTTCCAAAGAATCACTTCCCCCAAGTAGTTGAAGAACAAGCACCCAAAGCCATAAATTAAAGCTTTGATTTTCTCTGCGGCATTGTCTAACCAAAAGATTTTCAGGAAGTATAACTACACAAACTTTCAAAAAGAAGAAAGGCATATAGGCTCAAGGGTATGTCTTCCTTTCCCCATTGTCTGGTTCTATAACCTCAGAAATCAGCAAAACCTTGTACACACATATACTTAAATACTTGTGTGAAGAATAAATGAGCTCAAATCTATCCCGTAAGAATCAACTGCTGATCAAATCTCTACTCATAAACTCACTCTGCTTTCTTTCTACAACCGTTTTGTAGGCTATTGAAAGGGACCACGATGGTAGTTAAACCCATATACAAACTTGGAAATGATAGAGAATTCCTCGTTCTTGTGACTTAAGCTTGCACAAATGTTGGAAGAACGGTGTAGAGAATTTGTGCTCCAAGCAAATCTCTAAGTACTCTATACCCCACCAAAGTATGAGACTTTCATCACCTCTTGCGATTATCCACATCGTCTTATGCGTGTGTCACTGAGTATTACAACGTAACACCTTTAAGTGATAGTTATCTAGGTTTTCAACCATCCACCCCGACTGCTGGTAACTAAATATACCAAGTCTTCAACTTAAATCTTAAGCATGAGCAAGTTATCATTGAAAGTCATGCATCCAACCAACCCCGACTTCAAGGTAAAATAAGTACATGCCTTCGTGAAATTCAACTTCAATCACAAATAACTGATACCCGATCAACTCCGTAGCCACTTAGAAAAATTAATGTCAAATCTAGCCATTTTCATTTATGTTCCAATGATTCTTCACAAATATCGATCCCGGTCTTGTCACTTAAAAAATAATCACTTTGTCATTTTAAACCTAACATACAACACTTGACCATATATTATCACTTCACAAACCGAATACTAATAAAAGTTCTTATAAGATTCTGCGTATTTAGTACACGAAATTATAGGCCCATGAAATGTTATCATACTCGGTCCAATTCAACTTTAACAGTAAACATATAGACACATTCGGCCCATGGCAAACCCAACCAGAGAACAGTTATAACGTCATTCACCCTAATTTTTAGTAACACTATATCATCTCAATATCATAAACACACAGTCACTCATCCTCTCATCTACCTTATCCCACCAACAACCAAATGATAACCAAATCTTACTCTTTATGCATCAAACACGAATCTATTAATTAAACCATCATTAAATCATTCTCTTAATAAGATGAACCCCACAAAATGAACCCTTTTTATTATTTATGCTCAAACCGACACTAATCTATGAAGAATATAGACGACTTAAAGCTTCAAGATCCTTTGTAGGATCTAAGGTAGGTTCGTCAGTTGTTTTGAGTGTCAATCAAAACAAAGAATGGATATAACAATCTTGTTAATATTCTTTCTTTTATTTTCGAATATAAAATGAGAGGTGTTAATCACTTTACAAAAATCAATGATGAATCATTTCGTGTGTTTTGATCTTCAAGGGTCATGATGATTAAATTTTAGCACACGACAAAATGAAACTGAGATCTTGATTTCGTTGTTGTTCGATTCATAGAGAAGTAAGAGGATGGTGTGAGATTGATATGACGATGGGTTTAGGTAGGGATTTGTTGGAGTTGGATATGAAATTATGTTATTTGTGGCGAAGGGTAGGTTAAATATGTTGGATTTGGCTGTGGATTGTTGTGATTGTTGATGTTGTGGTAGTTTGTTATGGATGTTTGCTTAGCTATTGTTGTTGTTGCTTATTGAGTTAAGTCTGTCCACCACCTTCTACATTTTTGTATGATCTAGACTTGTTTGTTGACTCATTGAGTTGACCCGTGTCAACTCGGTAAATACCGAGTTGACTCGGTTGGGTTGTGGGTATATTACTCGCATGTTGTGGATCATGTATACTTCGCCCAACTTGGCGGTATCATTCACCTAAGCTTGGCATGGTATAATTCGCCTATCGGGTTTGGTATAATTCGCCCCAAGGGCTACGTATAACTCGCCCCAAGGGCTAAGTATAACTCGCCCGTATAATCTTAACAGATGCGTATAACTCACCTGTCACTTTTAGTGGTCCACAAAAAACAAAACCCAGATCCAAAATTTTCGAATCTGTGTTTTCCTGCTTCTTTTTCATAAAATTTTAGATATGAGTTTCTTACAAAATCAGTTAAAAACTAGACATAATAAGCTTAAAAAATAAGCAGATGTTTTTCATTTGAGCTATACACCTTTTAAACAAGAAAAGATTCAAGCTTTATGAATCAACTAAGCATATAAGACCAACCCGTGAACAGTAGCTTATAAATAAGCATGAAATAAGCTGTTGTACACCACGAAGACCCTAAACAAGTAAACAACAAACACGAAAGAAAAGACTTTCAGCTGTGCCTTTTTTATGACCAAATAAGCCACAAAAAAAACCTGAAATAAGCTGTCAAAATGAGACAAGAAACCCGAATACAAAACTGTGACACACTGTGACAGATCTGAGATAAAAGATCGAGACCAACCGGACACAAGATAAACCCGACCCAAGAGTGTGTAGCCATGGCTCTGATACCAATTGTAGGTTCCAAATTTCACACAAATGATGAACTAGAGAGAGAAAGTGGAAGGGAGAAACATTCCATGGGGCGGGTTAAGTGATTTTATGGTTTCGTTTTTAAGCTTATTAGTGCTTATTTTGGTTCGGCTTATTTTTCTACTCTTACTTATTTAGCTTATTTTTTCATTATTAAATCTATAGTGGCATATTATTTTTCTCTTATTTCGTCAATTAGATAGTGGTTAGGGTCGTTTTTGATAAGTCAGCTTAGGAATAACATATATCTTTTTCGTTTTCAAGTCAAATAAGTTAAAAATAACTTGCACATGAGAGATGTAATAATAAATATGATTTATTATTTAAAATATGTTCCGAAAATTTTACCGGTTACGCGGTAATCGCTTTTATGTGACAATGAAAGACCAAAAGTCAAAAAGTCAAGTTAGACCCAAAAAGTCAAAGGGTAAAATAGTCATTTAAAATTTCGAAAATTGCTGGATGTTACAGTACCTACCCCTTAAAGAAATCTCGTCCCGAGATTAAATTTGTGTTAACCGTTTGTTTGACCAAGAAAAGATTTAAGATTTAATAAACTAGTTCTAAACAAGATGCTTATTCAGCAAAATTTAAATGTTTCGACACTGTTAGATATTAGAAAAAGACTCGGTCACCCCGTGTATTTTACTGTTTATTATAGCTCGTAGTTTAATAGTTAATCGTATGACTTTCGGTATTAAGCCGGGTACTAATACCCGGTATATTGTAAGAACTATAAAAGCCTCTTCCAACTTTGGAAGAGGTGAGCTAGTCATTTATTCATTTTACACTTTAACACATACACTCTCTCTCTAGAAAATATCTCTCTATGTGTTTCTCTCTCTAGAAACTAGCCAAATCCAAGAATCATAATCCGGGCTGTGAAAGTTGATATCATACAATTGGTATCAGAGCTATGTGGTGATTTCGTGAGCTTGTGTGCGTTCTAATCTTGATTAAATCGTGTTCTTTAGTTACATTTTGGATTTTTGGTTCGAAAATCAAAACTCAGTTTTTTTTCTTAGATGTGTTTATTGTTATGTTTTTAAGCAAAATCTAGGCATAAGGTAACTAGTTGTGCAAGAAAAATCAAGGTTCAATGTCAAAAAAGGTGTGTTTTTGGTGATTTTGTTGGAAAAATAAGTGTTTTGCTCGAAGTTAACCTTCTGTTTGAAGGAAGCGGAATATGCGGGTTTGAAGAAAGCGGAATATGCAGGTTTGAATCAAGCGAAATATGATAGGTTAATTCCAAGCGAAATATGACAGATTTTCAAGCGAAATATGTTAGTTTTCAAACAAGCGAAATATGACAGGTTCTTCAAGCGAAATATGTTTGTTTTCATCAAGCGAAACATGTCATAAGTCATCAAGCGAATTATGTTGATTTTTTCCAAGCGAAATATGTCACTAAAATCTTAATTCTTCTACGGTTTTCTTACTTTGTAAAATCCCGTGAAAGATTTATTTCTCGGTTTCAGTTAAGATTAGTAAAATCCCGTGGAATAATTACTTTAATCACAACTAAAACATATCTTTAACACAAGTCTCCTTTATCACTGATCGATCAAGACTGATATCATTTCACAACAAATTCAAGATGTCTAATATGTCGGAAGATATCCAGTATGCCGGTTCCGATACACGCCCACCAATGCTTGACAGAACAGACTTTGAATCTTGGCAACAACGCATTCGTCTGTATTGTCTGGGAAAAGATAATGGAGAGAACATTATGAAATCGATTACTGAAGGTCCATTTAAAATGGGAACGTTCATACAAACTCCTGCTGAAGAAACTGAGGGTGCACTTCAACTAGGTCCAGAACGTGCTAGAGTCTTTACAGACCTTTCTGCTGAAGAAAAGGAAAGGTATAAAGCTGACATTCGTGCAACGAATATCCTACTTCAAGGTATACCAAAAGACATCTACACACTCATCAACCACTATACTGACGCCAAAGACATTTGGGACAATGTGAAGATGATTCTGGAAGGTTCTGAGTTAACAAAGGATGACAGGGAATCTCAGTTATACGATGAATTTGAACACTTCCGTCAAATCAAAGGAGAAACCATTCACGTATACTATGTTAGGTTTACGAAGCTCATTAATGACATGAGAAACATCAAGATGACCATGCCCAGAATGCAGCTTAACTCTAAGTTTGTGAACAACATGTTACCTGAGTGGAGTAGATTCATAACTGAAGTCAAACTTAACAGAGGTTTGAAAGAGTCTAACTTTGATCAGCTTTATGCCTATTTGAAGCAACATGAGGTACATGCTAGTGAGAATAGAATGATGATGGAAAGGTTCATTCAACCAACTAATGATCCTTTGGCACTAGTGTCTAATGCCTCAGTTCAGCAGTATCCAACACAATCATCCATGTCTCCTCAATCCTCAAATGAACCATCTCCTGCTGATAACTTTCAACTGGACTCAGGAAGTTCTTCAACTGACATAAGTGCTACAACTGTAATGGACTCGGGCACATAGCACGAGAATGTCCTCGACCAAAGCAACTTTAGGATTTAGACTACTTTAAGGACAAGATGCTACTTATGCAAGCCCAGGAGAATGATGTAGTACTGGATGAAGAACAGTTGTTGTTTCTTGCAGGAGAACATGTCACCAACTTTAATGATGATGTGGATGACCCAACCGAGAAAGATTTGGCACTCAATGTGGATTATATCTTTGAAGCTGATCAATGTGATGAATTCGACTCTAATGTTGACGAGGCTCCTAATATACAGACTATGTTCATGGTAAATCTTTTATCTGAAGATCCAATCTACGATGAAGTCGGGCCATCATATGACTCTGAAAATGGTTATGTTTGTGGTACTGGATGAAGAGCAAATTGTTGTTTATGCAGTGAGAACGTTTTATCGTCACCAATTTTGATGACGATGTGGATGATTTGGCACTCAATGTGGACCATGTCTTTGAAGCTGATCAATGCGATGCATTCGACTCTGATGTTGATGAGGCTCCCACCACACAGACCATGTTCATGGTAAATCTTTCATCTGAAGATCCAATCTACGATGAAGCCGGGCCATCATATGACTCGAATACTCCGTTTGAGGTACAAGATCATGATACCTTTGTAGATCATATGGATGAGTATCATGAAGTACACGAGATGCAAAGCGATGTACAACACAACTCCGTTGTTGACTTTGATGCTGACTATACGAGTGATAGTAATATTATTCCGTATGATCAGTATGTGGAAGACAACGAAGAACATGTTGTACAAAGGGAGTATCTTCTGTCCGATCATTATGCCATTGATGTCAATTCTCTTGATGGAAATGCTATGGAAATCAGGGATGTACAAAGTGGTCAGCAAAATAAGCAGGGTTATGTAGTTAATGACATTGACTTTGAACTTGCGAGATATAAGGAATTGGTCAGGGTGTATGAACAACGGGCTAAGTTTGAATTAACTGTTAGAGAACGAAAATTGATGAACAAATGAGAATAATTATCTCTGACCAAAATCGAAAAAACGAAACTTTTTAAAATGGAACTTCATTCTGACAATTGCAACTTCGTTCTACTCTTTTACCTTCATAAGATAGTGAGGGATGAAACGATCTTTTGAAAAAGGATTTTTAAACAAAAAGAGACACATTCCTTGATGGAGTTTATTTAGACATTCAAAGGCTAAAGAAAAGGTTGAAGATAGATTATACAAACAAGATCAATCTGTTCAAACGGTTCACATGATATGTAAACCAAAATCGTTTTATGATGAAAAGAACAAGGTAGCGATAGGCTACAAAAATCTCTTATGTCTCACCCGTGCAAAGCAAGTTCAACCAGCCCTCTATAATGGTCATGTATTAGTCATGTCCATATCATGCACGTCTGTTGTGCTGATGGAGGGACACTCGTGATATGGCTGAGATAACTAGGAAAAGAATGATGGAGAAAATGCAAAGCCCTTTATGTGTGGAAAATAAAGTTAGGATTGCCCCCCCCCCCCCCCCCAGATTACTCGAAGGAGAACCTTCTTGCAACCTTTGCTCCACAAAGAAATCTGACCCCAGAACAGATATTTTGGTCCATAGATGACAACAACAGGAAAAAGGCTGAGACCTTAGCTCCAAAACCAATTTCAGCATTGACAGTGTATCACAAATAATCTGTTCAAGCTTGTCCCCAGAATTCTTTCCAATCAAAAGTCAACGTGGAAGATAATCTTTATGTACTCACACAAATTTTTATGGAATTTGACATAATTGAAAACTAGAATCACCCCCCAACAGGTATTACAGAGGGGGAAGGAAAGAGGTTTGAGCAAAACAAAAAGATGTACCTCCACTGAAGTTATTCCATTTTTCAAAACTCTTAAGAACACTTTGTGTAGAGTTCAAAACAGTCCTCTTTAAAGAAGTTTAAAGATAAAATGGAGATAAGAAGAAAGAAATTTTGATCAAATGACTGACGAAGTGGACCAGAATACTGTAGACAAGCAATGTGCTGAAATTGTAAAGAAAAACCTTCTCATTGAAAATGAGAATCTGATTGCTAATTGTTTGTCGAATAACTGTTGTATGAGTGGAAAAAATCACGGATAAGATTCGTTTTAAAGCTCATATAGGATAGTTTTACAGATAATTTGAACACGCAGTGGAATAATAAGAAAGCAATATTATCAAACAAGGTTTTCTTTATTGAACGTTTCCCTATTACCCCAACTATAACTTGGGGCTACACTAACTACTATGGTGTACTAACTAACTAACTAACTATGGTGTACACACACACCTTTATCTTCGACTCTCATCAGTCGGATGTTTTATGGATATAAACCTATGAGTCTATGTCTCTTTATATAATAGAGACATAAAGAGTTTACAAACTGAATTCTAATAAAACACATTAATGACATTAATTATCATTAATATGATGAGATTGACCAATCACTTTTGTAACATATCATCACACGTTTAAGTTACATCTTGTAACTTCCCAATCATTAATTTGTAGTCAAACTCCAACTATATATTATTCTTCTTGGTTTCATTTATCTTCATATAAGCATATGTAGTTTGTTATCATCAAATTCATATCCAACAATCTATCCCCTATTTGGATTTACAAAACAGTCTCCATGAATGAAACAATCTTTCAAAATCTTCCCCTTGACTTTATAGATCTCCTTGAACATGCTCCCACATAAAATAATAAGCTGCATATCACGGAATCTTCTTCCCCTTTTTGTAATCATCGAATAGGGTTGTCATCTGTAGATAAGCAACTTGTGTGAACACTTCCCCTTTAGTGGTACATGTAGATGGATCTTTTCAAAACATGTTAACAATAAGCTTCCTGAAAGTATGCTAACCATTCTTGATATCTCGAATCAGTAGGCTCTATGTAGTGATCACAGTTGAAGTAAAATAGATTATAACGAATTTGATGAATAAGTAGAATCTACCAACTTTTGTCTTATATCTTGTTTCCTCCACGCGTTGACTCATACTACTAATGTAATAGCAGACCGCGATCTCGTTGGACAAATCTTCATTCTTTATAATGAGACACTGAGGCACAATAACGTAAATCCTTCAAGTGATAGCGAATGTGAGCATTGAGCCACCTTAAGAAAAAATCACACATTCCTCTGGATTTTGCAAGACTTCGTTTCACTATACAAAAAAAACAGATACACCTGCCTAAAAGGTATGAAAGAACACGCATCTGTGAAACTCAACTAAACATCAAATAAGCAATATTCAATTTTTTTTGTAATCACCTCTTCAATAAATCCAAAATGAGCCATAAATCAATAAGAATAAACTGTTGTGAATAACAGTTCCATCGAGATCTCAAAAAATATCATAATTTCAATTATACAAGAAAAACCTTGCATAATAACAATACTTGACGATGTATTGCATACCAAAAAGGTTTAGTAGAGAGGACGTTCATAAAGATTGTTATTCGCAATTTAACTCCAAAACCCCATAAAATTTTACCACAAATCGGTTTCTTGAAATTTAGGGTTTTAGGGTTTCTTCAAAAACCTTGTAATCCTAGATCGAGAGCCACCAGGCTCTGATACCACATGATAAGATCGTTTTAAGCTCATCTAGGATAGTTTTACAGATAATATTGAACACGCAGCGGAATAATAAGAAAGCAATATTATCAAACAAGGTTTTCTTTATTGAACGTTTCCCTATTACCCCAACTATAACTTGGGGCTACACCAACTACTATGGTGTACTAACTAACTAACTAACTATGGTGTACACACACACACACCTTTAGTATTCGACTCTCATCAGTCGATGTTTCTATGGATATAAAACCTATGAGTCTATGTCTCTTTATATAATAGAGACCATAAGACATTACAAAGGAATTCTAATAAAACACATTAATGACATTAATTATCATTAATATGATGAGATTGACCAATCACTTTTGTAACATATCATCACACGTTTAAGTTACATCTTGTAACTTCCCAATCATTAATTTGTAGTCAAACTCCAACATATCATATTAATTCCTTCTTGTTTCATTTATCTTCATATAAGCATATGTAGTTTTGTAATCATCAAATCTCAGATCCCAACATCACGTTGTCTAGATCTTGAAGCTGAGGTGTCTAGAGTTCATAATGAGTCAAAACATATTTCAAAACTTGAAAGGGAATACCTAAATTTGCAATTAAAGTATCAACATCTTCAAGAAAGTTTTGATAATAACAAATCACAAACATCACAGGAAGCTCCTGATTTTAACTCATTCTTTAAGATCAAGAATCTCGAACATCAGATTCAAGAAAAAGACAACGTGATTAGAGACTTGAAAGTTCTAGTCTCTAATGTGAATGACAGAAGTTGTGAGCCTTATAATGCTAACGATGTCACTGATCTTCTTGAACAGAATGAGCGTTTAAGAGCAGAAATAGAAAAGGTTAAGCAGCATTACAAGGAAATGTTTGAGTCTATTAAGATCACGCGTACTAGCACTAATGAACAGACATCTTCCTTGTTAACATAGATTGAGGATCTAAAGGCTCAATTAGAAGGCAATTTGAAAGTTGCCACTAGAAGTTCTGTCAAAACAAAAGTTCTTGCTCCTGGTATTGTATTCATAGATGTACGAACCATCCCTCCTCGCTTAAGAACAATAGGAATGCTCATTTAACCTATATCAACCATCTTAAGGAGAGTGTAGAAACAGTTAGGGAGATTGTAGAGGAAGCTAGAGTAGTTAAACCACTGGATAATGTACTTAACTATGCTTGTCAATACACTAAGCTTTCTCAGGAATTGGTAGAATATGTTATTGGCACTTGCCCAAAAGAATTCACCGAAAGAGATAGCAAGGCTCCTTCTATCCCTTGATAGGAAAGCAGTTTAATTTTACTGATACATGCAGTACATCTACTAATAACACACAAAAACATGGAGTGCACCAGAAAACTCAACCGTCTAATGTCCAGGTGATTCCTTCTATAGGAGTAAGCAGTTCTACTCTTGTAAGTGGATCAAAGCCTAGAAGCAATACAAAGCACAATAGGAAATCCAGCAGCTAAGGAGTTGTGAAAACAAGTAGGTAGAAGACCATCCTAGAATAAATAAGTATGTTTGGACAAAAGTGAATCGAGTTGATTCTAGCATTAGCTCTAAGCATGTTGTAATTAATTCGGATTTCTGTATCTGTGTGCAAAACGCTGTAAAAATGTATGATTTGCAAAACATGAACATGTGTGTTGTTAATATTTTAAGCTCTGTGAATGCTACCCCCACTGTTAAAATTGTCTTGAATAAAGGGAAGCAGATCTGGAAACCAAAAGGCAAACTGTCTGATAACAGTTTGAACAAGACCAAAGCTGATTGGCAACCACAAGGAAAACTTGTTTGATAACAGTTTGAGAAGACCAAAAGCAGGTTTGGAAAGCAACGGGCAAAGCTCATTTTGCTAATGTTCGGTTATCAATGGAGCCTACAGGAAAGAAATACCTTAGGAAAACTTAATTGTGGTTTACCAATGGAGACCCCTAGGAAAGAAATTTGCTTAGGGAGAACTGTGCCCTTTAACTAGGCTTTCTGTACAATGTTCTATCATAACTGCTAACCACCAGGACCTCAACAAAAATTGGGGAACTGAAATTCTAAACTCTCCACACTCGTCTGTTTTCAAATGCAGGTCGTACAGGTCATCCTTTGGTATCTGGACTCAGGCTGTTCAAAACATATGACGGGGAATCGTTTAAAGTCAAGAACTTTGTGAAAGTTCATGGGCCAGTCAGACTAGGGAAATGGATCACTTCAGAGCTATCATGGGTTATGGAGATTATGTTATTGGTGACAGTGTGATCTCCAGAGTATACTATGTAGAGGGACTTGGACACAATCTATTCTCTGTAGGGCAATTTTGTGATTCTGATCTTGAAGTTGCCTTTAGAAAGCATTCTTGCTTTGTTCGTGATATTAATGGTGCAGACTTACTTAAAGGTTTCGTCGCACCAATTTGTACATGATGGGTTATCGATTGATGTTTGATGAAGTCTTCTCTAATATGCTTGTTGTCCAAAGCTTCCAAGTCCAAATCATGGTTGTGGCATCGTCGTTTAAAACCATTTAAACTTTGGTACAATCAATGATCTTGCTCGAAAAGATCTGGTTAGAGGTCTACCAAGATTAAAGTTTGAAAAAGATCATCTTTGCTCAGCATGTCAACTTGGAAAAAAAGCAAGAAGGTTCTCCAAAACCCCCAAACCCAAATCTAAAAACACAATATATGGAAGTTCTTATACCCTTCACGGATCTGTGTGGTCCAATGAGATCCAGTGTCTTATGGGAAGAAATCATTTTAGTCATCGTGGATGATATTCAGATTCACATGGGTAAAGTTTTTGACGGTTCAAAGGATGAAACTCAGGAGTTTTGTCAATCAAACTTTCTTAAGCAAAAAATACAAGTTGGTCTCAACAAAAACAGGTATGATACCTTCCGAACAGATAATGGAACGGAATTCATCAACCAGTTGATGTCTAAATACTATGGAGGTGTGGGATAATTTCATTCAAAGTCTGTTCCGATGAAATTCCTCAACAACGGCGGTTGTCGAATGGACAAAATCGTACATATTGTGGATGCTAGCACGTACAATGTGATATTTCTAAAAGACCGATGTTTCTAATGGGCAGAAGCTTGTGTAGCTACTGCTTGTTATAACCCATAATCGATCCCTAATTCATACTCGTCACAACAAAAACCCCCTTATTTTTTTTGAGCTTGGTCATGTATAAGAAGCCTGATCTTACCATTTTTCGAGTAATTTGGTGCTTTGTTGCTATACATCACAAATGATAGCGAAGCTCTAGAAAATTTCAAGCAAGCTGACATTGGGTATTTTTCGTTTGGTATGCTTCTAGTCGGTATGGCTTATAGGAATCTACACAAGAGTACCCCTGTCTCCTCGATTAATGGAAACAATTTCTGTCACATACGATGGATGCATCAGACAAATTGGCTCCCGTACGCATCAGTTCAGGACCCGAGCCTATCATTGATGGACCCCTGGACAACTCAATTCAGGCTCGCCCCATCAGCATGTCCCTTTGCAATACTACAAAACATTTTCCACCGACAGATAAAGATCTGGAGATTTTATTCCAACCGATGTTCGATGAATACTTTGAGCAATCTACAGATAGTGAACCAGTACCTATGGCTACTGTTGTTAACGCGCCAATTGTTTCTATGAATACGTCTGTTTCTACAACGATTGCTCAAGATTGCACCTTCTACAAGTCATTCACTGTCATCCTCACAAGTGCAATCCTCCAGTTTTCTCAAAGTGTTGCAGCTGGACCAAATATCGAATATACCTCAATACTCAGCTGACCTTCATCCTCAGTTAACCCTGTTGCAGGAGAACCTAGTTCTGCACAGTCCCAACATCCAGGGGGATGTTAGTTTAACTAACACAACCGAGTTACTCGAACACGAGATCTTCAGAAGATGGACCAAAGATCACCCTCTTGATAACATCATTGGCAATCCCTCTCGTCCTGTATCTACCAGAAAACAGTTAGCATCTGATGCTTTGTGGTGTTGTTTCCATACTGAACTGTCCAAAGTCGAACCCAAGAACTTCAAAATGGCTGTGATAGAAGACTGCTGGTTTCAAGCCATGCAAGATGAAATTCACGAATTTGATCGACTTGAAGTATGGGAATTAGTACCTCGCCCAATCTATGTTATGGTTATCGCTCTCAAGTGGATCTACAAAGTGAAGCTTGATGAATATGGTGATGTACTGAAAAACAAAGCTCGGTTAGTTGCAAAGGGATATCGTCAGGAGGAAGGTATTGATTTTGAAGAATCATTTGCTCCAGTTGCACGGATAGAGGCCATCAGAATATTCATTGCCAATGCTGCAACCAAGAATATGATCATCTACCAGATGGATGTCAAAACTGCTTTTCTGAATGGTGATCTTCAAGAAGAAGTCTTTGTCAGTCAGCCTGAAGGATTTGAAGACCAAGATAATCCTACGCACGTTTATCGTCTGAAGAAGGCTCTTTATGGGCTAAAGCAGGCACCAAGGGCGTGGTATGACACACTATCAAAGTTCCTTTTGGCCAACAATTTCTTCAAGGGTGTCGTGGATCCAACGTTATTCACACGCAAATCAGGCAAACATATTCTACTTGTTCAAATATACGTAGATGACATCATTTTTGCCTCAACAGATCATAATGCGTGTCACATATTTTCCAAAGAAATGAGCTCCAAATTTTAGATGTCAATGATGGGACAAATGTTATTTTTCTTAGGACTACAAGTTTCTCAAAGTCCTAGAGGCATCTTTATTAACCAAGCAAAATATGCTCTCGAAACCTTAAAGAAATATGGAATGGATCTCTCTGACCCTGTCGATACACCAATGGTGGATCGATTGAAACTGGACGAGGAGGGGGGGGTGTCATGGGGATTCCAGTTACCAACTCGTTTAGAGGAATGGTTGGCTCCCTATGTAACCTTACAGCTAGGAGACCGACCCTTGTATTCGCTGTGTGCATGGTATTGTGTGCTTGTATCAGGTAAGCCTACCAAAATAGCATTGAATCAATCAACGTTAGCTTTTGGTACCTAAAAGGAACCATTAACATGGGTCTTTGGTATCCGAAGGACAATGCTATGTCACTAACAGCTTATGCAGATGCGGATCATGCGGGATGTCAGGATTCGAGAAAAAGTACGTCGGGAAGTGCTCAGTTTCTTGGAGATAGATTGGTTGCTGGGTCTTCAAGGAAGCAAAGAAAGGCACGGGCAATCTCAACAACAGAGGCGAAATACATTGCCAATGTCTGGTGTTGTGCTCAAATCCTTTGGGAGGAAGATCTCAAGCTAAAAGGATAGGCTTTCGTTCAATAAGATTCTCTTACTGTGATAACAAAAGTGCATTGCTTTAAGCTGCTACAATGGTCTGCACTCACGTTCTAAGCATGACATACGACACCATTTCATTCGCGAGCAAGTGGAAAATGGAGTGGTTTGAACTCTACTTCGTGGAAAACAAAACTATCAACTGGGCATAACCTCACAAAAGCTTTACCAAGAGAGCGTTTTCGAATTTCTATTCTGACGACTTGGGATGAAGAGTTTAACCCTAAACCCCTCAAACGCCCTTCAAGAAGGATCGAGGATGAGTAATGAAGTCGTCTCATGTATCTTTGTACACAAGTACTTAAAATTAGATTGGTTAAATATTTTTAAGGGGCTTTGCAATTACTTCAAATTGCAACCCGGTTCTCATTTGAAGGAAAGATTGTCGTCTGAAAGACAACTGTTCCTAACAACGGGTTAATTTATTTTACTCGGGCATGGATTACTTTATATCCATGCAATTTAGGATTAATGTAGTTTCAGTTGCATTTTTCTTTAATTCGGAAGAGTAAGTCTTCCTGGTTGATAACCAAAATATATTTTTCTTAATTGTTCTTCAAAATTATTTGTGTTAACCACGGTGGTAAAAGTGTTGTTTGAAAATCAATCCGGACAATTTGACACTCAATCAATGATTACAACTCTTTCAATAGAAAACGGGTCATCGATTGAGGGGGAGAGTGTTGTTCAAATTTAATGTCTGGGTGCCGATTGGAAAGTGTAACCGGGTCTTGGAGAGACAAAAGAAGCTAAGGAACTAAATCTTCAAAGCTCTCACTGCATCAGCTGATGTTCCTTCTAGCATTACAGAGACAACTGATACAACATCAACACTTCAACCACCACGTCCTCCACTACAAACCTATAGTTCATCGAGATATTTGGTAGAAAGATAAAGATCTGAAGAAACTTCAGAAATCTCGATTGCTTCATTAGTGGAAGGCTTAGAGATATTGGCTTCTATTAAATCAGAGAAGTGAATGATTGTATCCAATTCCAGCTTTAAGGTCAATATCATCGGTAATGAAACATACATCTCATACATTAGATGTTATGTGTCAGTCTATGAATTTTTCATGAGTTTTTCATTAAACTTAAAAAAACCAAGTTTTTGAGTTTAACGAAAAAATCTTTCAAAATTATCATATCTGGACACATAACCATACTAACGATTGAGGCGGGAGCATTGATATGTTCCAACACGGCATGTGAATAATAAGGCAAACTTTACTCCCCAATTTTATAACATATTTAAATCAAGTGATATCCAATAATGTCAAAGGGTTTGAAATTTTTGATAAGCGGGGAGAAAAGAAAAATGTGATTTTAGAAAAATATGTAATGTGATCATATTACTCAGTGTATTATACTCACCCCATGTGCTAAACATTTTTGAATTACCGATGCACAGGTTGAGGGGGTGCTTTCTGAAATGCAAAAAACAATCGGGTACAAAAACACTTGATAGTTATTTCATAATACTGATTGAGTTTTTCAACAGTGATTTTATGGCAAGTGAAACTGTACTAAAAGGACTGACCATGTTATTTCTTTGTATCGAAGTTATAAGGATGTAAGTAGGTACTCGTCCTACGATCCTGCCAGAAAACGGAGGGATCACCCAGGGAGACATCCACTAGTTGTACAGAAGTCCTTAGGTATGATTAAAGGAGTAAAGGTGGAGAACATGGGAATAGTGCCGACTGAGATGGAGCTAGTACTGAATAATACCAACAAGGTTCTAGTCATGAAGTCTCGGTAAGCACTGAAGGGGTTGAAGAATTAAAAAGAATTGTACAGCTAAAGGGTGTAAGAAAGGAGCCCCTTCCCATACACTTAAGAGGAATAGAACGGGGTCAATACATATGCTGTCAGAATCACAAGTTGATTGCTGACATTGAAAAACATCATGGACCCAGTGATGCAATGCACAACCCTTCCCAGCCATTCGAGTTTCTCTTAAAAGAAACTTGTCTCATTTGTCACGGAGACTAAACATGCAATCTACTGTCTCACTCACTCCGAGTAAGTCAGTATTGAAAAGGTGGCAGTCAGCTCCAGCCTTCGATCACTAATATCAAAGCGCACTTTCGAGTCTAGAGCCAAGAGATCATCAATTAATCTCGTTAGGACACATTTCCATTTATCTTGTCTTTCACACACTGTGGAAACAAGGTTATCTTAAGAGTCCTACGCATTATCCTTGTGATATTGCCAGAACATCCGAGTGATACGAAGGTATTCACTATGAAGATGGAAATCCTGCTAGAGCCTACATCAAACAAGCTCTAGGTAGGTGACTTGTGCGATTCTACAAGACTTCAAATTGTTCAATGGCAAGAAACGATGGTTGCGATTCTGTGAATCAAACTTGTTCAGCATAGAATTGACGGAAGTTATTGAACATTTGACAACCAATCAAAACTTATCGAGGTGTTAAAAATACTTTATAGTTAACACTTAGACTGATTTTTTTCAAATCAGATTTTCTCTCTATTGCTAACTCTTTCATTACAAGATCATTAAAAGGGATGGGAGATGGAGATGGAGATTCCTCGATGTTCCAGTAATGTCAGTTAATAACCGTATGCTCAACACGGACCTACATTTGTTATGAGTTATGAAAAAATCTCTTTAAAGGTTGTCAAAGCTTCCGAAACCTCTGATTCATATTCTTTTCCACAATGTGCTCAAGATGGCAATATATTACTAGTATGATGAGAGATTAAGTTTGGCTGATGATCTCAAGAAAGTCATGATCAAAAATCAAATATAGTCAAAGTGAAACCAGCTCAAATTGTTATTATAGTCACTACAACAATGTACTAATGTAGCTATGAAGAATCAAAAGACTTGCAAGCTGTAAGTGCTTAAGTAGTGTTTTTCACGGGTGGACTCCTTAGGGGGAGATGTTAGATATGAGTAAAAGACTCGGTCACCCCGTATATTTATTGTTTATAATAGTTCGTAGTTTAATAGTTAATCGTATGTCTTTCGGTTTTAAGCCAGGTACTAATACCCGGTATTTTGTAAAAACTATATAAGCCTCTTCCAACTTTGGAAGAGGCAAGCTAGTCATTTATTCTCTTTTCATAGAAACACTATTTCTCTCTCTAGAAAACTCTCTCTAGTGTTTCTCTCTCTAGAGACTAGCTAAACCACTCGAATCATCACCCGTGTTATGATTTAAACGATCCTACAGATCGTATTCGGGAGAAGGATTGCCATACGCAACTGAGTCGGAAAAATCTAAGACTTCTTGTGGGTATTCTTCACACGTAACATCAATAAGATCAACTTTCTTCAATGATTTGAGATTGTTGTACGAAATAGAAGGTGTATCACCACATTTAAGGGTAAAGATTTAGATTCATCTATTTCTAAGGGTGCTCTTCTTCATACACATCTCTATTAAAAGCATGAGTTGTCCTAAGAAAAGGTCTCCCGAGTATCAACGGGTACTCGAGGATCGGCTATGAAATCGAGAACAACAAAATCGGCCGGAAAGTAGAACTTTCCTACCTTGACAAAAACGTTCTCGGCTACACCGGTTGGTTTGGAAATTGTCGGCTCGGTATTCTAAACCATTTTAGTATATTTAGGCCCGGTGAGTCCAAGCGTTTTTTTCCAATGGCAGAGGATGAGATTTTAAGAATAGTTTTTTAGTACCTAAATCGGCTAGGGCTAAGCAATTATCAAACTCCGAAAAATCACATGGGATAAGAAATCGACCGGGGTCACCTAGCTTTTCTGGAATCTTTTTGAGGACTACCGCACTACAATTTTCATTCAAATGTGTCTTGGTTAACTCGATTAACTGGTCTTTTTATTTACGCATCTTTATGAACACGGTAGCAAACTTTGGCATAATGATACAGCTCTGCGAAATTAGCTCAAAGTGAAGATTACGGAAAATTTCCATAAACTTTGAAGCTAGGATATCATCCTTTTCACGGCAGGTTTCTCTTTAGCAAGTCTTGAGGGTAGGCCACCCGCACCCCCCACCCCAAACTAGTCTTGGAACTTTTGAGCAAAAGAAGGCTCTTTGATTGGTTCTTTGTCTTTGTTTTGATCTTGGACCAAAGGAGGTTGGATGTCTTCGGTGCTAGGTAGCTCCGTATCCTTTGTCACCTCGGGTTCCTTTTCCACCACCGGCGGTGGAATTGGAGGTCCGTCATATGAGGCACCACTTCGTGTGGTAATTGCCTTGGCTTCGTTCCTAGGGTTTGGAATGGTATTGCTTGGTAACGAACTTGAACTTGAAGCTTGATTGGTGTGATAGTTTTGCATGAAACTTAACATCATTTTTTGAAAATCATCTTGTTTTTTTTAGAATCATTGTAAACTCTTTGAAAATCATTTTGGTTCCTTTGAAAATTTGCAAAATTTGACCTTGATTTTGAACATTATTCAACACTGCATCGTTTGCCTTGACGTAGTTTTCAAAATCAGTTTTCGAAACACCTTGAACTTGGGCTGTAGGAGCTTGATATGGTGGAACTTGGTAAACCGGTGGTTGATTGGTTGATGGTTGGTAAACTTGACCTTGATTGTTTTGATGGTTTTGATTGAAATTGTTTCCATGGTTTTGATTCAAATTGAAATTGTTTCCTTGATATCGGCTTTGGTTTCCTTGGTTGTTTTGAACATTTTGGTGATTAAAACCAGGTGGTCTCATTTGATTTTCCAAATTAGGAGGATTTCTTTGAACAAAGTTGCCAACGGCGGCGGGTTGTTGGAATTGATGAATGTTATCATGAAAAATAAGAAATTCATTCCTTGTTAACGAACAATTGTTGAAATTATGGTTTGAACCACATGTAACACAAACTTCCTCGACTGCTTTGACGGTAGCAGGAGTCGTAACATTCTTTTCACTAATCATCTTTTCTAATCGGCTCATTCGAATATCCATTTTGTCTTCAAGAGAAGCGGCGAGTTGTTGAAATTCAAAAGAATTAGAAGGTGTAGAAGTAGAAAGAGGAGCATTCGTACTCGCTCTTGGTTCAATTGCACGACTTCTTGAATAACGGACTGGTCCGCTCAGACTATACCTTAAAATACATATAATATAATAAAATATCAAATATATAGTAAGGATGGTCTAAAAGCAGCA
>BQNB010115034.1:3786-21640 GCA_026074375.1 Tanacetum coccineum
GGGTTAATACCCTTTATGTCGGAGAGTTTCCAAGCGATGGCTCGCTTTCGTGACTTTAGAACCTTTATGAGAGCGGTCTTTTCATCGACAATCAAATCTTTGGCAATTATGACTGACAACTTGTTGTTGTCTTCCAAAAATGCATATTCAAGATGAGGCGGTAAGTCCTTAAGTTCAACCTCAGGAGGTTCATCAATTAAAGATTTAGCAGTTTTGGCTTCACAAATTGTAAGTTCTTTTCTGATTTATGGCAAATAATTTCCTTGGTTCGGCGGTGGTGAAGGATCACTGTTAAGGAGTGCTTCGAGAATAAGAATGTCCCCCTCTGGGTCATAATAGGATTCATCAACTTCTGGTGAAGTTGGATCGTCGGCTAGAGCAAGAAAACCATCAGCTTCTTCTAAAAGTAGAAAATCACTATCCCTGAAAGGAGTAAGAGTCGGAGAAGAATTTGAAACTAGCGGGTCATATCCGGGAGTGGGATTGCCATTGGCGATCATGTCTAAAAATCCTAGAACTTCCTGAGAATACTCTTCACAAGCTAATTCAACAACGTCGATTTGATTCGCTGTCATATCATTATAATTAACCAAGTATCTCGAAGTTTGGTCTAGATTATAAGTAATGGCCTGATTTCCTACTCGAAGGGTTAATTCACCTTCATACACGTCTATCAAAGCACAACTGGTCTTAAGAAAACACCTCCCGAGAATTAGAGGTACTCGAGGGTCTGGTTCAAAATCTACGACCACGAAGTTAACTGGAAACTAGAGTACACCAACTTTAACGTTGACATCTTTACCTATACCGATTGGTCGTGAAATCGAATGGTCCGCTATGGTGTGTGCTTAATTACACATACCATTTTCCATTAAAAACGGACTTAAATGACTAAAAACGTACCAAAAATACATTGTATTTGTATCGGCCAAGGCCTAAGCACTCATCCTTTCGGGAATTTACATGGAATAAGGAATTATGCCAGGGTCACAAGTTTTTCAGGTAACTTATTAAGTATGATCGCCGAGACATGTTCGTTCAAAGGGTTTATAGCCAATCTCACTAAGCTTTGCTTTTATTCTGATAAGGCTTAAGAGTTGAAGCATATTTAGGCATTAGAGTCAATAGCTCCACGAAACTATTTCAAATCTCATATCTTTGAAAGATTTCATTAGAATTTCTCTTTTATTCGTCAGCATTTTTTCACGGCCTTCTCTTCTTTTAGCCTTGAAGGATTAACGTACTATTGAATGTTTTCTTGTTAAACTATTGCCATCGGTGGCTGGACAATTTCTATATGTTATGAGCACCTCCACAAATTACACAACTCTGCTCGACCGTTTTTACGGGTGCGGGAGCTTGGGTTTTTTGTTTATCGATAAGCATAGTCTTCATCATATTCTTAAGTTTAGAAACTTCGGTTGTAAGAGCAGCAACATTCTGGTGAAATTCTAGGGGTAGATGAATTCGAACTACTTTAGCAACGACTGCATTTTAAGTGGAAATACGAATACATTTGGATTTACTCTTAATAATTCTCAAGCATTCAGCGAGGCATCTTATCCAAAAAATTTCCTCCGTTAACCGAATTTAACGAATATTTGATCATTAGCATTTCAAAGCATTTGTTAAACGTATCTAATTGATGTAATCTGAAAATCGTGATGTAGGCATGCTCAAAGATGGTCATTAAATCGATCCCAAGCATCGTAAATGGTTTCAAATCTTTGTTGATTCTCGTGATTTAGTTTGGAAGATTTGTCATTTTAGATGGAGGAAAAGCATTGTTATGTATTTTGAAACAGATCATCCCATGGTCCTAAAATTGAGCGAGGAGGTCTTTTTCCTATCAATTCGGGCTGAACCTTCAAGAGAAAATGGAAAAGCATAAGCTTATTAGACGTGCTCGGGATGACGGGATCTCATTGTTGTGGTAATCTTATTGAAATAACGGATGTGTTGCTTGTGGATCCTCTTTATCATGTCGAAAACTGTAGTTTTGACAGATTGATCAAACATGCTTCAACTCAAAGTTAGCATTAATTTCGGGGATTACAATTGCATCCTCGTAACCCTCGGTGGGTGCTTGGAGCATTGCGCCAATAGTCCGGTTATCGGTTTTCGGACTAGGGGAGGAATTAAACAAAAGGTTCTTCAAAATGAAATGGTTTACAACAGCCGTTGGGATTGTTATTGATGGTTACGGTGGGGTTTGAGAAGAGTACGCATGCACAAAGTAGAAAAACGAAAATAAAAAACAAAATATTATAATTTTTTTAAACCAACTAAATTAAAGAGACGAGATAGAACAACTTAAAACAAATAATCAAATTTTCTTACTGTAGCTCTTAAAAAATTTTACTATTTTAAGGTGAGCCGTATTTCGTAACTGATAAAATGACAAGTTTAAATCTTTGTTTCGAGTTGGAAAATTCACTATGATTATACCTCAATTGAAGGTATTATTTGTTGGTGTTCTTTTACCAACTTCGTTTATTTTATTTTTTATTATGGACAATTTTTATATTTTTGATTTTTTATATATATATTTTATTTTATATGATAATTATACTAACAAGAAGAAAATATTTTTTATTTTTAGATTTATATTTTTTAACATGAAACAAACCTTTTCGAAAACGAAATGGTCTTCAAATTAGATCAACAAACTTCAAACGAGAGAATACTTAATCCAATCCCCGGAGCGGCGCCAAAAAATTGATTCGTTATTAACAACCAACGTAATAATAACAATATATATATGATGGTAATTACCAATTTACCCTTGAGGTCAAAATTAAAATGGGAAATTCTTCATTAAATATATATAATTTAAGTATATAAAACGGGAAATATGATCCCGGGTCGTTATTCCCAACGATTTGTAAAATGAAACCACGTTTGTGTTTCGGACATTGATTTGAATGGAAACAAAGATTGAGTTGATTAATTACTTTACAAATTAAAATAAACAAATGATAACAATTAAGCACGAAAACAAATACGGGAAATCAAACTTTAACTAAAAACGCAAAACGGGAACCTAAACGGCATTTAAAAACCTAAATTTCTAAAATTAAATCTAAAATGAAATTTTCTTTTTAAATGGACTATAATTGACTAAAAAGTAAGTTTAAAGAAAACTAGAACAAAAACGGATTTGAAATGAGCTTTAAAAAATGAAAAACGAGAACGGGAATCAATCCCGTTCTTTAAAAAAATAAAATTTTGCAAATATTAAAAGACCTACGAAAGCAAAACTAATTTCCTATAAATTTATGATAAAAGAAAATTTTTAAAAAAGATTTATATTTTTTTGATTATTTTTCTATTTTTTATGATTTTTTAGAGTTTTTAATGAAAATAAATGTTTAAAAATACTAAACTAATTATGGATAATTCTAGAAAAAAATAAACATATTGCTTTGTACTAATTAGAACCTAGGAAAAAATAAGCTCAAGTCACAACTTAATATGAAATAAGCTACGAAATAAGCTATACAGCTTTATAAGGATTTATTAGGCTTAAAACGTGTATAAAAGATAAATCATGCCAAGGGTTATAACGAAAAAGACACAAGAGCAGTGGTAGTGAGTGGGGTGTGAGTGTTATAAAAGGGTGAAAGTGTGAGGTTAGGGGTTCGAGCTTTGCTCACCCGGATTTCCCTTTCCAACTTTTTTTAGTTTGAAAACTTATAAAAGCAAAGTTATTAAGCACCTAAAAATAAGCATTTTTAATAAAAGCAACTTTTTATGAAAAGCCCTAAATAAGCTAGAAATTAGCTGAAAAGATGACAGAAACTACTTGGCTATTTTTTTGCCTTTTTCTTAAACTAAATAAGCTAGAAGACTTAATAAGCTAAAGTTAAGACATAAAATAAGCTATTATATGCTAAACCTAAGCTAATAAGCTAAATAGAACTAGTAATAAGCAAATAAATAAGCTAGAAAACTAAATAAGCTCTAGTTTTAAAACCAATAACCAAACAGTCCTTAGGGACTGTTTTGAGCTTAATTTTAAGCACTAAAATGGATTCTTATAACTAAGAGCTTGACACTATCTTGAAGTTCAACTAAAGACCTACTTAAAATAATAAGCTAAACACATTTTGAAATCTAATTAAGCAACTAAAAATCATAAGTAAAGTACAGGCTCTATTTAGTAAATTTGGTTTTTACTTGAAAAACTAGATTAAGTATCTAGGATCAATAAAGAATGAACTGGTTACTTTCTATCCTAATAAGCTATTTTAAGAACCAAATTAAGTAATCTTAAAAGCAAAAAGCTATAAATATCTAATAAGCACTTGGAATGGAATTAGAGCCAAACATCTGTAGGGACTTTTGAGCTATTTTTGGTATGCTCTTAGATCCTCTGCAAGGGGAAATAGCTTTATTAAAGCTTATACTACAAATAATAGCTACTCTAAATTTACTTTTAAAATGATTTTGAAACAAATTAGCTTTATGAAAAAGCTCTTTGATAAACAGTCCTAAGGCTTAAATCATGCTAAGTTTTACTTTGAAACTGAAAAGACAAATGGCTTATTTAACCGCTTAAAACAGATAACCTAATAAGTTTAATTTGAAAAAGCAAATTGGTAATGATGATTAACGACCTAAAAACTATTTGTATTATGAAAAGCTAAAGCTAAAAACTATTTTGACTCCTTAAAAATTAAGCTAGAAAATGGGAGATTGTCTATTGTAACTGCTGATGCAATTGACACAATTGTGACCAAAGTTAAACTAGGCACAATGCAGGTCTAACAAGACTATTCTAACAAGCTTAAAACTTAAAATGAAAGACAAGAAAGATAATGACTATTGCTAGAAGAGATCTAAACATAAGTTATGCAAATACTTTACAGATTTCTACTAGTTTTTTTAACCTAACTTATGAAAAATAATAAATCTAATCTAGCTTATGAATTTAGCTTAAACAAACCTAAATGAGAGTTTTAAAGCAAACATAAAAGGACCAAAAAGGCTAAAGCAGTAATAATTTGTAGTAGTTACTGCTGTGACAACACACTTTGAACAATTTCTCAGTTTCATATTAGCTTATTAAAATGAAATTAAAAGCTCAAATACTAAATACCAGATAATAAGCAACTTATAACAGACCTAAAAAGCTAAAAACACTAATCCAATAAGCTAAAATCAATAAGCTACTAGCTACACTAATATTTTTAGTTTTTTTATTGATTTTAAGGACAATTTAAGCTAAATTAAGATCTAAGCTATATTAACTAAAAACATATTATCAAATAAGTCTAATAATCATAATAACACATATAAGCCATCAAATAAACCATTAATTAAGCTAAATAAGCTAAATTATTACTAGTAATTTAAGCAGGAAAGGCTTAAGGAATTTTTAGCCTTAGCTAAACAAAGGTATCAAAGGCTCAATTAAGCTGTCTACAAGCTTTGCTTTTCAATGATAATACTAGTAAAAGTCATATGAGCTCTTCCATTTTAAGCTCATCTTCCAAAAGTCCAAAATCCATAAGCAAAGGTACTTAACTAATTTTATAGATTTGAATAGATTAAATGACTAATTTAGCTCAATTTCAAGCTTAGAGACTTGAAAGAGCTTAATAGGAGCTTATGTGAGTAGCTTATGAAACAGTTTGACAGAATCATTTGAGATTTATAAAAGCTTATAGGTAAAAACAGATTGATGATCAATTAAACTAGGACTTTTTTAATTAAACATGATTACATTACTGAAATTAAAGATTACAAAAACTAGAAATTACATGAAATTTGCATAAGCTAAAAAACTATATTAAGCTACTCTAAAAGCTACTCCTAGATACGTGTGTGTGTGAGAATGTGAGGCTATTTATAGCCTTCTTCTGAAGCTTCTAGGTCCTCATAGCCCGCCCCTCTTGAATCCATCTTATCCTTTCATTATTTCTCAATCATTGGATACTCAATCTTGTCCATATGATTACTCTTTAGATCACATGGATTGCCAGCGTGGCAATCCGTGATGTAACACCTTATGATTCTTTTCCATATGATCTAGTGTAAAAACCCCTTCCTTGGTGTGTTTCTTCACAATCCACGTGTGATTCCCTTTGGGTTTGGACCAATAACATTCTTTTGATTTTAACCCTGCCACTATGTACCTTATCCCTTGAATTACCCAAACGCGTCCATAATTACCATTTGCCCTTTGATTTGAGGAGAAGGTAAATCCTAGGAGACGATGAATAGTAACAACATTTTTTACGGTTCTCCTAACGTTTTCAATCCACCTCCACAACCTTCTATGTATTCTTGTGAATTTTACGGGAACGATGCTCGTTATAGTTACTATTGTACACCTCAAGTTCCGTTTATCTATCCGGAACTGTGTTTACAAGAAAGGATTTTAATGTCCATTAAGATTTCAACAACAATATTTTTCTTTGTTTTGACATATTGCGGGGCCCTCGTGAATTTTCAATGTCAACCAATGAAATGAAGAATATTATGAGCAAATTCTTGCTTGATCATATTCTTTTGGAAGGTTGTGACCATATCAACCCCCGCAGTTTCAGTCAATTATCCTCTCAAGAGACAAGTAAAGATATTTTGCTAGCTCAAAGAAGACTTAATGGAAGCTATAACAAGGGCCGTTTAAAGGGAGTATGATAATATACCTCCTAATGAAAAGTGCATGGCGTTATTGCTAGCGAGGATAGATTTCTTAAAGATTAAGCAAGTTTTGAGAGAAGAGCGGAATCAACCTGAAGTTATGCAAGAATTGACTTCTTTTAACTGTATGGATGATATGCAAATTCTTAACAGATGTCACAAGAGTAGATGGAGACGGCAATCAAGGTTTTAATTCCATATTGGAATTTTTTCTATGATTGATGATGAGGAAGCTAGAAGACAACTTTTTGAAGACGTTTGACCTCTTGAGGAAACGTTTTGTGTATACCTTTTGGGAGTAACACCAAGGTTATATTGATAGCTTAGGAGGAGATTTGGTGAAATGGATGCTTTGACGGGCAAGCAAATATCGGTCAAGAGGATATTCAAGAATTGATGAGTAAAAACTTTCCTTGAAGTTGTGCGAAATATTAGTGAAGAGATCAAAATATATTAACTTGTTAAGATGGAATAGTCCTACTTTCTACGACAATGACAATGATGAGCATTACTAATTCATATATAGCAAGCGAGAGCAATCACACCCTTACAATATCAATCGAGGAGCTCGATAACTCTTAAAAATATAGGACGACGCATCTTGACACTATTTCCAGTATTGAGAACCTTGTCCAATCCCAAGTGGTTCAGGGGTATTTTCGAAGTTTTGTTTGTTGTGATGAATGTGAAGATACGTCCACTTTTGATGCTTGGAGCAATCAATTCTAAGGTTTTATCCCAGATTTATACATTGAGGATACTTAAGTATATGTTTTTATGAGAACATCGAGTACGTTGAAGCATCACCTCTCAATTTAGAGTACGATAGTTTAGAGATGGTGAATGAAATTCAAGTTGTGAAATTGTTTGACTTAGTAGAATTTTTCAAATCAAAGACGGTATTCGTCATGTTGAAATTGTTGAACATTAGTCATCTTGTTACTAATATCGAATCTTTGAAAAATAACCCCACCCCTGATTATATGTTCAAGTCTACCTTTTCATTTCCTATTCCCATCGTAAATAGTGGTTCATTCTTTGAAGAGTCTGATACGTTTCTTTCTCATTTGGATAATTCTTTACCCGAATTCGAGACTTTTAGCGATCTATCGACATGAGACGAGAAGTGGCAGTACCACTACTCATGCTAATAACTCTCTTCCCGAGTATGATTCGTTTCTTTTTGAGGTTGAGCCCGATCAGGGAGGGTTGATTAGCATTGTTATTTCTAATAATTCAAATAACCCTCTTTTGGAACTTCCTGAGTTTGAATCATTTCATTTTGATCCGTCATTTCCTCGTCCTCCTCCGGAACCACCAGATGTTGAGATTAGCTTAATTATTGAGACCGATGCACCCGTGATAAACAATTTTGATGAGCTTAATGAAGATGAATGTTTTGACCCAGGGGGAGATGAGATTAATGTTGAAGATGACGATTCCTTCATATTTGTCATTCGGACTTTTCTCCCGTTTCTCACTTACCCTGTGGATTCTCCTTTTCTTTGCTCCTTCAAAAATGAGGACACCATTTTGACCCCGGCATCTCCACTTAGAGCCGGTGGCATCTCATCGGGATGGAACTTTCATGTGCTTTAATGTTTGTCCAAACATTAATGAAAGCCCGATTGAGATTTTCTCTTCCATTTACTCTCCCTAAGGACAAATGAATTCAGGGATCGAGTCAAGCTATGTGACTCGGTTACCAAAAACAAAGCGCTTCGTGGGAGGCACCCCATGCTTATCCATTTTCTATTTTCTTTCTAGCTTCTAATGTGTTGTGAGGAGGCTTGTACTCTTCCGATTCCTGTTGTGTTTGTACTTGTGATTGTTTGCAGGATTAACCCAAAATTTTCTGAAGACTCTCGTGTTCGGTGTTTTGTCCCGGTCCACTCGAGCTTTCTAGCCTTTGCTTGCCAATAGTTTGGGGAAATCCGATATCCTAAAGATTTTTATCGTCTAACATTTATCTTTTAGCACACTTTATAAACAGCTAGATATTTTTGTGATACTTTCTTCAGGCTTGAGTTATGCATTCGACCTTTTTGAATTCTAGTATGGGGTTTTTTAAGTCTTAGGCTAGGAAACATTGAGGACAATGTTTGATTTTAGTATGGGGTAGTATATCTTCGATATGATCTTGCCTACTTTTACCCGTTGTTCTCACGTACCCCGTTTTCCCACCAAAATTTTCAAAAATATAAAAAATTAAAAAATTAAAAAAATAAAATAAGTGTTTTTGTCATAATTTTGACTTTCTTGCTGGGTAGAATAAGAGTAGATTTTGACTCGATCGAGCGTGTTGAGCTCTAGCTTGTTTCTTAACTTTTAGGCTAAGCATTCGCGATTTTCGCGAAGAACGAAATTGATAGAGTTTAATATGAGTAAGATGCTAAACAAGGATTAGTTGGAAATCTTAAGAGCTCATGTGTGTAATTTGTCGCTTTTTCTCCCATAAGCTCTTAACCGGATTAATATACGTGCTATTTTTGGAGATTAAACTTAAATCAACAATTTTTATGTAATATATAGCAAATTTTAGTCTTAGTTCAAATTTATACTTGAATTTTTCAAAAAGAAGTCTTCTCTATATAAAGTAAAAAAAATAAAAAATGATGATAAAATGATAAAAAAAATATAAAATAATAAAAGCTGTGGGCTGATAAAAGTTTACTACCTCTTGCCGGCTCACAACCGATGTGGTAGTCTTCTAAAGAAAGCCCATAGTAAAAATAAAAAAATCTGAGACTGATAAAAGTTTGTTGCATCTTGCCGGCTCACAACCGATGTTCCAGCCTTCTAAAAGGTCAAGGGTTACAATTGCATAAATGTTTAATAATTAAGTTTGAATTAATAAATTGATTTCTTTTTGTTAAATTCGAATATGCTTTTGAACTTTGACTATTCTATTTTATAAGCTATGAACATACGGGAAACCTGAGAGTTTTTGAAATCTAAGGTCCGTGAGTCCTGATACTAGTCTCTGTGGGGTGTCAAAAGCCTGGTCACTTAGCCGCAAGGTTGGGATGTGCCGAGACGAAAGTCGCTACATGGGATGATCTCGCCTTTAAACTCAATATTCTCGGGTGGAACATGAAGCATAGTATGTTGCAAAATGTTGATCCATGTTTGAAATTCAAAATAGCACACTCACCTAAGATATAATAAATGTCGGGAGTAAAAAGTTCACAAGTTGCAAATATGAGTAGTGTTAGCATCTTTACTGGTATTTAGCGGTGATTTTGTTTTAAGCTTGGTTTGGAGTAAGTAAAAAGTCGGGGACGATGAATTTATCCTTTTTGGGGCATTCTCGGATCGAAATGCATCTTGTTCTATGATCCCTAATAGTTATGGAAATAACGAAAGTTTTATTTTAAAAAAAATGAAAAAGTTTTAGAAAAATGGGAAAATGAGGTGTTTTATAACTTGTGATTTCTTAACTCTCTCCACAAAAATCTTTGCTACTTTTCAAAGGTTTAGTTTGGGGAAGTTTTGAGATATTTGGTTATAGAGCATATAACATTGTGTGAGGACACGCAATCGCTTAGTTTGGGGAATTTTGATATGTGTGAAAACACATATCCGTTTTATATCAAAAATGGCCCATAAAAGACAAAATTGTGCTTTAAATGCTTGAATATTGCTTGTTTTGTCTTTGTGATTGTGTAGGTACGGATATTGCAAAAATCTCAAGAAAACGGTCAAAACCGGACAAACACGGACACGGGAAAGGAAAAAGAATACAAGAGCCGGGAGAATGCTATCAAAGGTCAACCAAAGTCAACCCTTGGTCAACCAAAGTCAACACACAAAAAGACAAAACCCAAATTTCCCAAAACAGTCCCTCAAAGTTAAACAAATTTGCAAAAATAATCCCTAAACCCTAACGGTGTTAACTCTTGTAAATATAAAGAGTTAACACCCGTTAACTTTTATAACCCAAATCTAATACCTGTTGTCCCAAACCCTGGCCCAGTACCCATCTACTTGAAATAAGCCCAAGTCAAAGCCCCCTTCACCCCAGTCAACGAAATCAAATGCACCCTTTTCAGTTAGAAATGGCGGGTAAAGTGGTTTACCACTATTCATCGTCTTCAACATTTTACCATGGGTCACAATCAAAGGGTAAATGCTAATTAAGGGTGAGGATAGGTAATTCAAGTGACAAAGAACACGTTGGCAAAGTGAAGCGTCATCCTAAGCATGCTATTGGTCCAAACCCAAAAGGAAGGCCACGTGGATAGTAAAGAAACACAAGGGGAATGATTATTTACCCTACATCTACTCATGAAAGAAGCACAACATGTCACATCACGGATTACCACGCTGACAATCCATACGAGCTAAAGAATGATCCAACGAATAAGATTGTGATCCAATCATTGCTAATCATTGGAAGGACAGGATGAAAAGGAGCGTGCAAATGCTAGAAACCTAGAAGATTCTCCTGGCAGCTATAAATAAGACCTCCTCACTCACTCTTGGATATCTTCTTTTTCCCGTTTTTAAGTAGTTAGAAAAGTTAAGCTAAATATCATTTTTCAATGTCATTTGCCTCTTGTATTTTCAGTTTTCAAAAGTATTGTAATCCATTTTAAGCATTAATAAAATCATAGTTTTATTTTTAATCACTTGTTCTTACTTATAAGCTTTTATAAATCTCAAATGTTTATGTCTACTGTTTCATAAGCTCATAATAAGCTCTTTCAAGTCTCCAAGCTTAAAATTGAGCTAAATTAGTCATTTAATCTATTCAAACCTATAAAATTAGTTAAGTACCTTTGCTTATGGATTTTGGACTTTTGGAAGATGAGCTTAAAATGAAAGAGCTCATATGACTTTACTATCTGACATTGATAATCTAGAGCTTGAAGAGTAGCTCCTCGAGCTTATTCAACCTTTGTTTAGCATAAGGCTATTGTATGTCTTATTCCCTTTTCTATCTTAATTTTCTAGCTTTATAGTTGCTTATTCTACTTATAGTTTAGCTATTTGGCTTAATGTGATTGCTTATTTGGTGTTTATCTTAGTCTATTATTGCTTATTAGTTAATTGTTGTAGTTTATCATTGATCTATTAAGTTTTAAACTCAAGTTCACAAATTCTGTTATATAAGCTTCACTAGATCAGATAACTCAGTTTAATTTAAAAGTTGTTCAGAATTTATATCTGAGCTTATTTGTAGTTAATATTGCTTATTGAGTATGTTTAGCTATATGTTTTCAGTTCATAACATATAGATCTTTGATTTGCACTTTTTGCTTCTCAAATCTTAGTGCATAATCATGATCTATGTGTTTTGATCTGATTTAGTTGGTTAAAATTAGTTAAAAGTAGTTATAATTTAGTTTTAGGTAATTGAATATGGTAGTTGTTTGTTAAATTTGGTAGTTGCAGTGTTAATTGATCTGATTCAGCATACAAAGGAGTGTTTGGATCTAATAGTTTGACTTGATTAAGTCAAAGCTTTTTGTGATATTGCTCTTTGTTAAGTTTGGATATCATATTTGTTGAGAATTGAAAGTGATTTCATGGTTTAGTTTGCTGTTTTAAGGATTTTGTGGAGATTGGTGATAAGCTGTGCACCAGGGGAAAATTCAGGGTAATTTTAGGATTGAAATTTGAGATCTAAGCTTTGGTATCTCTTGGTTTGAGTTATTTACTCATATTTAGGTGTATCTTGCTTGCCTTTGACTCTCAAAGTCAAGTGCATCAAGATTTGCACCTATTTGGTGTCACTGCATTAGACTGAATTAGGTAAAAAAGTTCATCTGATTTTGATCCAATTTAGGTTAGTCATACTTGTTATTAGGATCTAATTTTTGGTTTAAAGGTAGTTTAGAAGTAGCTAATCACATCTAGATAAAAGGATTTTCATAATTAGTTTATTTGCTTAGTTAAAATCAGCTGTCATTTAGCCAAAAAAAAACTAAAAAAAGCCAAAAATAAGTAGTCAGAGTAACTTAGTTCTTAATTCTCACTTTAGGTTGTTATTTGAAAAAGTGAATATCTAGAGTTGTTTAGCATTCATAGGAGAACTTATTTCTAAAAGCACTTTGCCTAGTTTGGCTTATTAAGAAATTGGGCTTAATTTGAAATTGGAGTTAAACTTGAGATTTCTGAGTTTATCAGTTTGATTTTTAAATTTAGTTAAGAAAATGAGTTGTGTGGATTAAAAGCTTTTTGAAATCAGATTAAGGAACATATAAGCTTTTCAAATCAGTTGAGTTTTTGTACTTTGAGCTTAATTTGAGCTTTTTGTGGTCATTTAACTGAAAATAAGTTTCCTGAGCTTATCAGCTCAACTTTCTGAGATCAGTCCAACTGATAAGCTCAACTAAGCTTATCAGTGGTTTTCATACACACTTGCTTTTATTAAAAGTTCTTAAAATAAGCTAGTTGTTAAGTTTGTAGTTGATCATTTTTGCTAAAAACAAAAATAAAAAAAAGTAACAAAAAGAGAGGCTGGGACTCGAACCCACGACCTCTCCTTCACACACCCATTGCCTTAACCAATATGCTACAATAGCTCATCCGGTTTACTTTCTTTTCATTTATTTGTTAAACACATTTTTAGTTTAGTCCTTATTAAAAAGCCGTAGCTTATTAGGATTTTCCCCCAGCTTATTAGATAAGCTGGGGGTTTGCTTATATTTTTCTTAGATTCTTTGCATCTTTTTAGACTTTTTGTGATTTTTCCAAATTTTTCCTTGCATTAGTTTAATTTTTATATTTTTTTTCCTAGTTGTAAAATTTTGAAAATCAATAAAAAATAGAAAAATAATTTTTAAAAATTACAAAAAATAGTTTTTAAATTTAGAATAAATACTTTTAGGTTTATATGCTTTAAAATCATTTTTACCCTTTTTAGATTTTTAATTTCATTTTTAAGCTTTTAAATTTAGTTTTAAAAATAGATTATTATTATAAAAAAATTGTTAAAAATAGTTTTTTGAGTTTTTATAATATTTTAGACTTTTCTAAGTTTAAAAATCATTTTTTATAATTTTTAGGAATTAATTTGCTATTTTCTAGGATTTAAATAGTTTAATTTAGTTTTTAATTCATAATAAATTCAAAAATAAATAAAAAAAATTTTGTTTTTCTTAAAATTTTTCTTTTGTCTTAATTTAGGTTTAGAAATTTTATTTGCATCCATAGGAGTTAATCTTGCCTTAGTTGCTTAATTTTTGCGTTTTTTTTAATTTTGATTTCCCGTTATTTGTTTTCGTGCTTAATTGTTATCATTTGATTATTTTAAATTGTAGAAGTAGATAATCAAAGCAATCTTTGTTTCCAATTCAAATCATTGTCCGAACAACAAACGTGGTTTCAATTTCACAAATCGTTGGGGAATAACGACCCGGGAATCATACTTCCCGGTTAATATACGTATTGTATTATATATATTTGTGAAGATTTTCCTTTCTACCTTTGTCCTCAAGGGTAGTTTGGTAATTTTCCATCATATTATATATTTTATATTTACGTGTGTTGGTTCACTACCAATCACGTACGTATCTTAAAAGCATATCAACATTGAAATTGTTTGCTCATTATCTAGAGATCTTCACCTCGGTATATTTTTTCTATTAAAGAAGTCGTCGGATATTTGTTAGATATTTGATAAACAAAGCTTGTTATATAAAAATAGTAAATAGCAAGAAAAATATGGTAATTATTGTAAGAAGTAAAGTTTCATAGACTTGTTCATAAATAGCTTCGCGGTTTTTAGGCCACAGGGATACGAATTCGTATGACGCGCCTATTGTGATATATAGTAAGTTAATAAGTAGGTTAAGGGTGTGTTTTGAAGGGTTTTTTCTTCTTAAATATATAATAACTTTTGGCATTTTTTATAAGATCGTACGTATCTCAAAAGCATATCAATATTTGGCTCGTTTTGTTCGTAATCCAGAGGCCTTCTCATCAATATATTTTTTATCAAAGAAGTTGTTGGATATTGGTTAGATATTTCACAAAGAAAGTTGTAAATAGGAAAAAGTATAGGGTAATTTATATAATTCAAATTTTTATATAATTGTACGCCTTTAACCCATGTGGTTAAATTTTAAAGTTATTAAGTAGTTTGAGGGTGTGTTTTGAAAGTTCATTTTCTTTTTCAAAAATATATATTCAACTTAAACATTTTTTTATAAAATTGTACATAAATCAAAAGGATTGCATATTGAGATCGTTTTGTTCGCAATTCAAAGATATTTTCAGCGATATATTATTTACGAATGAATCGATAGATATACGTTGCATAATTGATAAATAAAGTTTATTATATAAAAAAATTGTAAATAGCTATAAGTTAAAGGGAGTTTTCGTAACTTTTCGCATAGTTTGAGGGTGTGTTTTGTAAATATTCTTTTTTTTGGTTGGTTTCTTTCTTTTTTGGCCGCCGTTTTTTGAGCTGTTGAAAACGACATTGTTCCCTTCGCGTGTTGAGATCTATACTATCTATACTCCTTATAAAGGAAAAACCACCTATTCTTGAATTTTCAACATTGTTGAAAGTTGAAACCTAATTAAGGAAATGTTGAATTTTCTATAACACCCCTAAAATGATTCGCAGCGAAAAAATATCCGAGAGTGTTATTTCATAATACAATAGCACAAGATATAAGAGAACAACCTCTAAATAAGTCGTTTGAAAAGTAATCTCGTTGATTTAATTGAAATTGAACTTGTTATAACATTTATCCCAAAGTTGCATCAAAATAAATGACTGAAAATAATACAACGAGATTTGATTGTTTGAATGTATGTAGAAATCCATGAATGTAATCTTTGTAAAATTTGGACTCCAATGCACATTAGTTATGTCAAGCATCATATTCACCTGAGAAATACATGCCTAAAAGTGTCAACATAAAGTTGGTGAGTTCATAGATTTATGTAAATGTAAATGTAGGATCAAAAGAGTTTGGTGTCTACTGATTCACCACAGTATCATGAAAAGTATTTAACAATTAGTGACGTTCAATGAAAGTAGTGTGGACCACACGATTTAAAACGTATGACTATTGTAACACATACAATATCACAAAATGTAATTATGACTGCACTAAGCTCATGACACTAACGCTGCGACTTGTATGTGTGCAATTTAATGAAATTGAAAGCCCCGCGTAGATGTCAACCCGTAACATCTAAATCCGACATGGTATACGTCTGTTGGCCTTGTAGACACCAATCCTGAACGAGGATGTCAATCCCAAATAGATCTATTTATAACATTCGCGCTTACACCAAGTAATTAACAGTTCATGATAGTGGGCATTGTGGGTTATCGCTACTTAGGCATGCTACGTAATTATTGTAAACATTGAAAAGTATTGCACTTGCGTCCTATTGTAAAATGAACAATGTATCTCGCCTCGAGATTTATAAATGAGTATGAGAACGAGTATGTAAATGAGTTTGGAAATCAATCATGTAAACGAGTTTGTAAATAAACATATAAACGAGTGTGAAATCAATTATGTAAATGAGTTTGTAAACGAGCATGTATTCTCCCCCAAAAGAGTTCAAAAAAAGTTTAGGAAATCAATATGTAATACGATGTTTGTAATATTCTGATAGCATATAACGATACGTGTTGAAATCAATTATGTAAATGATGTTTTGTAACTACGACGCATGTATTCACCCCAAAGGTTTCAAACCAGAACAAATACGGCGCTATTAGACTCACCTCAAGTGTAAAGAAGTCGAATGTCTAGGTAATTACAATCAAGACTCAGAAAGAGTGACGTCATCAAATAGCGAAACTGCAGATCCCTAATTAATAATTATAGCTCAGATAAGAATAATGCACTTGAAATAAATACAACAATGTATTTTATATCGTTATATCACCACCTAATAGTTTTCGTTTAACTTTAATAAATCAAGATAGTGTTTACGTTAAGTTACCATTTTAATGCTCAAGTATAATCATTCGAAGTGTTTTCTAATAGCCGGAAAATTAATAATAGTCCATTACGTTTGATTTACTATTTTTATTATACTTACAATGACAATATATTTATGGTCCGATTAAGTTTTAAAATAATATTTATAAAGTTTAAAACGCGTATAAATATTATATAAGTGTTACTATAATATTTCCTAAGTTTTTTATAGTCTAAACGGACCCGAAAACTCCCGAAAACCCATTTTTAAAAGCCTAACAGCAACGATTTTCAGTGAATAGTGCGCAGGAGATTTCATGTCGATGTCCAAAAAATAGTCCAACTTTGTTTACGTTTTACTCATCTGTTATACACTTTTAGACCTCAAAACTCGCGTTTTTATAGCGAAAAATCATTCTAAACAAGTTTCTAGCTTTATACTTAAGCCGATTTGGACCCGAAAGCCCTCAAAAACACAAATTATAAAACTACCAGATTTATGCCGAAAAACTGTTTTGCTGGTATTGTTTCAAATCTAGTTTTGGCCATAACTTATTCGTTTTAAGTCCGTTTTTAGCATTCTTTATATGCACGGAATTATGGTAAGATATACTAACACATTTTTAAGGTTTTGGCTCGATAAAAAGTCCGCAACCAACTGTTGTATACCTGGTTCCCCTAAAGGTGTTTTACAAACTTTTCGTCAAGTATTTCTACTCCATTTTTATACCACAAATTCACTAGTCTATATATTTCAACCACTTTTAAAATTCATAATCATCCACTAACCTAATCCCATCAAACACTTCACAATATCATGAAATAATCATAAGATCAAATAAGCTAGTTTATGAATTTTAAATCTAACCACATGTTTAAAATCATAAGTAAGTAGTGTTCTTGATTTATTTGCAAATGTCTATAAAGGTAGAATGGTTTACATGCATGCAAAAAGGTTCCAAAATGCGAAACATAAACGTTTTACGTAAAGTTTAAAAATAAAATATAAAAAGTTATAAATTATCTTCGTAATAATTATATAACACTATTTGACGCGAACTTTTATTCGTTTGATGTCGGTTTACGTTGATTGTTGATTTTTAGTTTACGCGATTTATCTAAACGGTTGAAGTTAAAAGTAGACGCGTAAAAATCTAAAATAAATAACTGAGAGTTTGTAGTCGTTAAATGACCTGAAATTATGGATTGTTACTGATATGTGTGAAAACACATATCCATTTTATATCAAAATAAACCCAATAAAGACCAAAAACATAATAAAAATAGCAAAGATATGCTTG
>BQNB010115035.1:0-15388 GCA_026074375.1 Tanacetum coccineum
TTTTGTCAAGATGCTTGTTGGCATCATCACTCGGTCCACGAAATAGACACGAATTTTGAACTTGTTGAATCATGTCATTCTTAAGTCCAAAATTCGTTGCTTGAATTGCAATTGGGGCAATTGGTCCACCCTGACCTTTTAAAGACGGTTGGCACAACTCCTCCATCGTTCGGAGGTCGGGAACGGGTAAACCGGCTCACGCGGGAGGTGGTCCGTCATTACCGTTTCCGTTAGAGGCCATATTGATTTCTTCAAAATTGTTCAAAAGATTAGGATCAACGCGAGTTCTTCTTCGAATTGTACGTTCGGGATCTTCGAGAGGTGGAAAGAGATTCCTAGTCGAAGATCGAGTGCTCATGCACTAAAAAGAAATATCAAAAGAGAAATTATACTAATTAATTTTTTTTTGTTTTTTTGGCTTTTTGGTTTTTCAACAATTGATTCACAAAGATTTATTTTAATAACGGACAATGAGATAAGACAACTTAAACCTAATAATCAACAAGCTTCACGGTAGCTCTCTAAAAGAAAAACGCACAAAGGAGCGGAGGAGTAGGAAAGCGCGAAGCTATTAAAAACCTTTCTCCTTTAGGGTCGTAGTTCCTCGGAACAACCCTCCTTATACCCCTCTTTGAGTTTGTTTATCTTTCAAAGGTGAACCGTACCTCGCAAGTGACACAAAAGGTAAGTTTTTGAATCTTTGGTTCGGGAACTTATTAATGATAATACTTCAGTTGAAAGTATTATATTGATGGTGATTTTTATTGATAATTATGGACAATGTTTTTATGTTTTTGGTTTTTCTTGTTTTTTATATATATACTAAAAAGAAAATGAAAAATATTTTTGTATTTTTATATTTTTAATAACAAAAATAACTTCACAAGGAAGGATCTTCAAAGCACTAATTGTCAAACTTCGGAACGACAAACGCTTACACTCCTCCCCGGCAGCGGCGCCAAAAATTGATTCACTTCCCTTTACTATATATAAATATATAAATATATAATAATGAGAATCAAAAATCTCAATTAATTATAGTAAGCCGGGAAGCTTGATTCCCGGGTCGTTATCCCCAACGAGGAGTGAATTGGAAAGTCGAGAGTCGGTTTGATATTTGATGTTTGAATGGGAAAAGATTTTGATTTGATTTCTAAATCTACGGGAAAATTAATGCAATCTACACTAAAAACAATTAAGGCAACACAAATTTAAACTAAAAACGAGAACCGGGACTTAAACCCGTTCTTTAAAAAGTGAAATTTTGAAATTTAAACCCTACGAGAGCAAATCTATTTTTCCTAGGTGCAAAATGATATAAGAAAAAAAGAATTATATTTTTTTGACTTTTTTATAATTTTTTATGATTTAAAAACAGTTTTAAAGAAATTAAATGATTAAAAATAGTAAACAAATTAGGAAAAATATGAAAATTTTACAAAAAGTAGCTAAGACTATGCTGGATTAAGGAAAAATAAGGTTGAAGAAACAGCGAGAATGTGCCTAAGTATTTAATTTTGAATGATAAAACCGAAAAAGACCCCAGGGCGAGTGGTAGTGGAGTGGTGTGCTAAAGCGTTTGGTTGAGGGTGTTGATGTCCCAAGTTCGAGCCTTGGCTCACCTAGGGCTTCCACCTTCCCAAACGTTTTTGTTTTCCATTTTTTTTCAACTTTTTAGATAAGCAACAAATAAGCAACTTTTACAAAAACACTTTTTTTAGAAATAAAAAATAAGCACAGAATAAGCAACAAAAGGTGACAGAATAAGCTACTTTACACTAAGTCAAAAAGCACTAACTGTTAAGAAATTTTTAAGCACGAATAAGCAAATAAATAATTGAAGTAAGCTAAGACAGATACTTAACTAGACCTATTAATCATTTTTAAACAAAAATAAGCAACTAAGATAAGCTAAAATGGCAAATTCACTAAAAAGCTATAAAACCTAATCTTTTTTTAAACTAAAGTGCAACTAAGCTACAATAAGCTCTAAACTAAAGGAAATAAGCTAACCTGGACTTAAACTGACCTAATAAGCAATTCTAAGCCTAACTTAAGCAGAAACAATAAGAAAATAAGCAATTGAGCTTATTTGGCCAAAAATAGTCACCCAAACAGCCTATATGGTCACTTTTGGGCTTAAAAATAAGCTTAAAGATGGAACCTTATGGGAAAACAACTTATATGCCCTAAAAGCTTATCCAATAAGCTGTGATAATCAGCAAACAACATGGAGTTTGAAACACCAATAAGCCTTTAAAAAGTTCAATGAAAAAGCTAAAAATACTCAGTGCATACTGAGTACAATTAGCATATACTGAGTTTTGTTTTTGAAAAATGCTAAGTTTTGAGCTTAAAAATAAGCCACTAAACAGATCCTTATGATCTTAAAACCTAAAAACAGATAAAATATGGTCTTCAAAGAACTTATATCAACTCTCAAAAAACATTTTGAAATAAAGGATAAGCAAGAAAAGCCATTTGAAAAAGCAGTTTTGTTCTTCTTTCAATACTTAGAAAAAGTTTTGACAGGTTTTTATCAAAACACAAAACACAAATGCAGATCCTATGGACTTTGTTTCTACCTTACTTTAACACTTGCATAAACACAAAAATGTCATAAAAACCTGTCCTACAAAGATTTAATCACACAAGCTGATAAAATAAGCTATAAGCTTACAGATTCAAACAACTACTCATATAACCTATCATTTTGATATCTAACACTTAAAAACTTTTAACAGCTGATTTTTATGATGATTTCAAGCTAAACTAACATGACCCAAGTGTCAAAACTAATTTTAGACCCTATTTTACCCATTTTCAGCCTTAAACCAAACACCTCTTTATCTTTGAAAAATGTATTTTAAAGCTGATTACTTGATTTTTCTATGAACAAACCCTTAAGACCAGATGTTTAACAACTTATAACAAACCCATTAAGCAACTTTTAACACTCAATAAGCACTTAATTAAGCTAGAACTAATGATGCACTTTCAAAAGCTAAAATAGACAGATTATAAGAGAACTTTGCACAAATGATTTTCAAACTACAACTTAGGCATTTTTAACTCTAAATATCATTAACAAGCATAAATAAGCAGACATAATCAAGAAATAAGCATAAATAAGCTAAGCTACATAATTAAGCTAATAATTTAAAAAAGTGAAACACACCAAACCCTTGCTCTAAACAGGGTGAAATTAGCAATCTACAAGCTCTAGCTTGTTAAAAACAAGCTAGTGAGGTCTATAAGCCCTTCCATTTCTGGCTTATCATCCAAAAATAAGCTGTGGTATTTTGAGGAGAGATTCTTTTGAGATTTTTATGAAATTTCCTTAAGTCCTTTTTATATAGATAAAAACAGATTACTTATGTGTATGATTAAGAGCTTATAAGAGCTTATGAAGGCTTTTGAAACATAGTCAAGACTTGAAAACAACAGAGCTTAAAACAGATTTTTAAGAAACAAACTTAGATTTCATTAAACTTCAAAACATTACAAGTTAAACTAAATAAGCTGAAAATAAAAATGCTAGGTTAAAAACTAAGTAACTACTTGCCCTAAAGGCTTACAAATGGACCTATATATAATAATCTCATGAAGGTTCTAGGTCTTGAATCCTTTGTCTCTTCTTCTTGTGTTTCTTTGCTGAGAGGGATTGAGAGTGTTTTTGTTGTGTGAGAGAGTCCAGAGTTAATCTAAGCCTTCCAATTTGAGTAGAGCCCAAGGTCTTTGATCATGGCCCTTCATTTCCTTGTCGTGTCCCTTGACCAATGGTGTTTTATGGGATTGCCAAGGTGGCAAACCCATGTGAGGTGTGGGGTTAAGGTTTTTAATGAGTTTTGTTGTGTTGTTGCAGGGGGAGAGGTAGGAGACACTAATTTGGCAAATTGGCGGGAAAGAGGGTTGTTCTGTTTGTATTCTTTTTTTGGTAATGACAGGGGTGAAGGGTTTGGGGAGTTGGCAATTATTACCCCTGAACTTGTATAATGCCATTGCAATGAAAGTCCTTTGTGGGGGTAGCAAGTTTTGGGGTTTGTCAAAAACAGCCCTCCATTGTTATAAGAGTGTTTGCAAGGTTAGTCCCTAAAGGGACTAACGACAGTTAAGTTGAAGGGGTTATAAGGCTAACACAGTTAAGTGTCAAATGGGTTTTGATTTTGGGCTTTTTATATAATCATTGGGCCGGTTATTAATAAAATGGATTTTGGGCCCATTTAGTCTTCATAATGTACAAATAGGTTGACCCGGCCTATTAGATGGGTATGGGTGGGCCCATTTAACATTTCTTCGAGAACGGCTTCGGCTTTGACTGTTGACTTTTTGACTTCTCATGGTCTCTTCCATTCCGTGCTCGGTTTTTGTCCGTTTTGACTTTGATTTTGTCCTTTTCTTGATTATCCGTTACCTGCACAATATAAGTGAAAACATATAAATACAATGTATTTTTGGTATGTTTTTGGTCTTTTAAGTCCGGTTTTAATGGAAAATGGTATGTGTAATTAAGCACATACCAAAATCCCTCATACTAAACTATTGCGTGTCCTCACGCAATGCTATAAGTAAGCACTTGGAAAACTAAGACTCTTAATCCCCCTCGACTAATAACCTCGAAAAGTAGCTAAGTGTTCGTCAAGGGAAATTAAAGAATCAATAGTTTAGAAAAGCCCCGTTTTTACCATTTTTAAATGTATTCACTTATTCCTACACATATTTTTGTTCTTTTCGTTTTTCTCCGTTTTTTGTACTTTTCTTTTTAAGCAACTAACTAACATATTTGACTTTCGTTATTTTTATAACTTTTAGGGATCATAGAACAAGATGCATTTTAATCCTAAAATGCCCCAAAAAAGGATAAATTCATCGTTCCAGGAGGAAAAAAGATGAGGTGGAGACCCAAACTTGTTCACCAAGTTTGGTTTAAGGTATATAAGGATTTGACTAGTCATAATCCTCATATCTTGGACAATAACCCACCTTTTCCCTTTTCCTCTCCTAAGAATTACTAAAACCCTTTCTTTATGGTTTATGAGTTGATTTTGATTAAGCTAACAATTAAGGTTTTTGTGCTTGATTCGTGAAGATGAAAGAACTAGCATTCGGGTGATACACGAAGACGTGTAGTGTGGACTAACAATAGAGATCGTCAACTTTGGTGATTTAGGGTTTTTCGTGAATATCAAGGGGAAACAAAAGGGTTTAATTTGTGCTCCGTTTGTTTAACCGATCACGCTACAAGAGGTAACAAACGTTGTTTACATTGATTAAATTATATAAGACATAGGATCCATGTTTGTGACCTTTTCTGTTGCGTTTATATATATATTTTTTACATATGTTTTATATTGTAAAATACCAACATGAACAATGTCTTAGGTGGCGTGTCTATTAGCTTTCGCATTGTAATATTGTAATAATGGCAAATTCATGTCCAAAAAGATGTTGCTATATAAAGGCGAAAAGATCCGAGAATATCGCTTGCTGTAACAACTGTTGGGTTTTCTTTGACATGCCTATTTGTGGATTAGACACGTTCAAAAACTTGTCGGGCCACGAGTAAGTTTATTTCAATATTATTACAGCTTTATTATATTATTTGTTATTATACTGATATTTTTGATTCATATTGGACATGGGTCATAAATTATTTCTAAGTATCTCTTAACAGTTGATTTAAGTGTTTAACTTTTAATCTTTTTATGTTTGCTTAAAAAATGTATGCTATTGGCAGTGATTGGTTTTAGTAGATTTGTTCGAGTAAGAATTGTTGCTCCAATATATAAAAAATGATATTTTGGCACTCTAAACCTTCAAAATTTTTTATTGCAGTTACCAACGTTCAGTGTCGAAAAGAGTGTATCAATTTAATGGATTCAGGTTTTCATTTGTTGTGACACTTCAAAAAGAAGGTGAACCGCTCGATCAAAGTGTTTCGGTTAATGTTGCTAGCCCAAGGCTTAATTTGGATGGTCTACGGATTGGTGCGCCATGGGAGAGCTGTTTACAACAACGACAAACAGGTTTCGTCTTGACGACACGATCGCATGACTTTCACAGCCAGTAGTGCAGATTCTAAAGGCGATTTGAACAAAACAGTGCTCCGGATTTAACGGATGTGAGACTAGGTTTGGATAGAAGACATACAAGTATATAGAGAGTTGTATTTTTCTTGCATAAAGAAACACTAACATAAGGAAAGACAGAGGTTGCTTTATATGGCAAAATAGTACTAAAGCGTTAGGATAGTGATGTGTCGTTGTGCGTAGGTAATTTATTAATCAAGTTTTACTATTTATATTTTACCGACTTTACCTAAAAACAACATTAACGGGAAGTGTACTGATAAGTGTTAAATTGTATACATAAAATACCCAGAATTTCGCCAATAAAAGCTAAAAAATATGCCAAAAGATGGAAATATGTGTGCTTTTGTGTCTCAACGTGCAGGAAAGGATATCAAAGTTAAAAAGAGCAAAAACGACCAAAACCGACAAGAAACGGAAAAGACAAGTGATCAAGTGAAGATTTGAAGCCAATATTGAAAGCCGGATCAAGACCGTGGTCGAGAAAAGTCAAGAAAGTAAAGAAAAGGACAAAGTTTGAAGTGAAATGACCATTATACCCTTTGAAGAGGATGCAAAAAGACTAAAATACCCTTTTGGGCCCTTCTACACCATTCGGATCACAAAAGCCCATTTATGAGCCCAAAATCAAAATCCATTTCTTGTTTACAAAACTACAAGGGCCAGAAATGTCAATCCTTAAACTCATTTTACACTACACTTTGAAAAAAGAAACACAAGGACTAGTTATGCAATCATGCCAAACTTTCAAACAAGAAGCGGGTTAACTTTTTCTCTCTAACCGCCTATACCCGTTTTTCCCGCCAAAACTCGAACAAACCCAACTTCCCTAAATCCTTCTCCCGTCTCTTCCAACTCCACCCCACCTCGTATTTACCATCTTCACGTCATTTTTATGACGTGGCAGCCTCCCATTGGTGCGAACACCTCACAAATTACATCCAACGATCAAGATTCAAATAGAAAAGATCCAGCGGCTTGGAAGGATGCAAGTTCTTATCTTCTCTTCATCTTTTTCCTATAAATAAGAGCTTGTAATTCAAATAGAGAGTTAGAGAGTTAGTTCAATTTTCTTTGTAAATTTTCTCTTTTCAATCTTACGTGTACTGTTCATTTTTTTCGAATTAAGCTTTTTAAATCTTTCAAGACATTTGTACTCTTTGTTCCTTATCTTGTACTCTACCTTTAAGAGCAATAAAACTAATTGAGTTGTGTTTGTTTTCAAGTTTTCAAGTAATAAGCCAGTTTTAGTTAATAAGCTTGAAATAAGCTCAATATAGCTTATTCTGTTTTCTCTAGTTCACAAATTGTTCAAATATTGTTAAAAGCTTTCTAAATACTGAATTTGTCTACTTTAGTTCAATAATGTCCATTTAAATTCAGTTTGATTCAAATTTAGAAGCAATGAGGAGTAATAAGCTCATTTCAGCTTATTGAGCTTAAGCTCAGGTTTTAGAGGCTAAGGTAGCCATTAGGATTGTGCTTAAAGGTCACTCACTCAACAAGAGTGACCTAGAGTTCAGAGACTACAAAATAAAAGGTTTAGCTTTATAATTTTGATTCCAGCATTCATATAGCTTAATTCATTAGCTTATTGTGGTTACTTTTAGTGCTTAAACCTGTTTAATTTTGTTTAGTTAGCTTAGAGATTTAGATTTTAGTGATTTATAGCATTTTAGAGTTCAAACTTAGTTAGTGTAGATTTAGTAACATTTAGTGAGTAGTTTTATGAGTTTTAACCTTAGAATTTTGGCCTGCACTTAAGTAATTGCCAACTACATCAGTATAAGCAGTAGTAACTTAGTTACTACTGCTGATGCTCACTGCTTTTCTAGTTATCCTTAACACTTGAAAGTAAGTAGATAGAACTTAGCTTTAAGAAAATTAGTAGTACTCCATTAGCTCTTTTAGCAAAGAGATATTTGAGGCGGAGTAATCCGTATATACAATGCTTTTGTTCAAGATGAGGTAAGACCTGAATTTTACAAGCATACACACGGCTAAACATTCTATCGTCCTTCGTGGTGTAATATGATTCCGCTCACTCAATGTTTACGAGCATAGTGTTAGGCCTAAAAGTGATTTTTTATGACGTTCCCCCACCGCCCATAGGGCAAAGTCGCTTGCATCGCCCATAAGCTCAAAAGGTAAGTCCAGTCGGGGGTGCAACACCAGATTGGAGCTTCGGTTAATTTTTTCTTAAGTGTTTGAAAGGCTTCAATACACTCATTGGAGAAGATGAAAAATCCTTAATGAACCGTCGGTAGAAACCAGCATGACCGTGAAAACTCCGAACACCCTTAACGGTGGTGGGATAAGGTAACTTAGCAATCACATCGACTTTGGCTTTATCAACCCCAATCCCGTTCTTTGAAATCTTGTGGCCAAGGACAATTCCTTCTTTAACCATAAAATGACTTTTCTCCTAATTTAGACAAAGATTGGTGTCTTCACACCTTTTAAGCATCTTGTCCAAATGGGAGAGACAAGTTCCGAATGAATTCCCAAAGATCGAAAAGTCGTCCATGAAGACTTCCATCATTTTTTCGATCATATCATGAAAGATAGCCATCATACACCTTTGGAACATGCCAGGTGCATTGCATAAGACAAAAGGCATGCTAAGGTAGGCGAACATTCCGTAAGGACATGTGAATGTGTTTTTTCTTTAATCATAAGAGGTCGGATGGAATTTGAAAGTAACCCGAGAAACCATCGAGAAAACAAATAGTATAACGTTTCCGTGCTAATCCTCCTCGGGCATTTGACCAAAAAAGGGAAGTATGAAAAGTTCTTTAACGGTGTCTTCGTATAACTATACGGTAAGCAACTTGCGTACACGCACCCCCGTGAACCAATCAAGTTGGGATCAAACCTCACTTCATCATATTCACAACGGTAAAAGCCACCCTTTTTGTACGTAATGAACGGGGCATACCCAAGGACTATCCGAGATCTTGTAAATTAATCCTGGCCTCAAAAAGTTTTTCACCTTCCTTTTAATGACATCGTGATTTTATTTTTTTTTTTTTTTTTTTTTTTTTTTAGATTTTATTCTTTTATTTTTTTTTTTTTTTTTTTTTATATTTTTATTTTTTTTTTTTTTTTTTTTTTTTTTTTTTTTTTTTTTTTTTTTTTTTTTTTTTTTTTTTTTTTTTTTTTTATTTTATTTTTTTTTTTTTTCTTTTTTTTTTTGCGCTAAACTTTTGTCCACCATTTAAAAACCCATTCCTCATTAAAAACTTGTTTTAGTTTGGTTAAATCAAACTTATTTATGTATGGTAACGATTTCTTGGGACTACGCTTTTGAACTCTGATAAATATGGAATGGAATGGTTGTTTGTTTCTAAAACGTCTCACTGAGTCGTTCTTTATATTTTATGACTATTGTACTATTATTTAACACCCAAATTGTTGGTTCCGCTGCGTGTAAATTTGGGGGTGTTACAACAAAACACCGTATGAACTTCTCCATGATAAAAAACCTGACTTATCCTATCTTCATGTTTTTGGTGCTCTCTGCTATCCCACTAATGACGATGAAGACCTTGGTATGTTAAAACCTAAAGCTGATATAGGAATTTTTGTTCGTTATGCTCCCGCAAAGAAAGCATTCCGAATCTACAACAAAAGGACCCGAATGATTATTGAAACTATTCATGTTGATTTTGATGAGTTGACAATAATGGCTTCTGAAAAATTCAGTTCAAGACCCAGGTCTAAACTTATGACTCCTGGAACAATCATTTCAGGACTCGTGTAAAACATTCCTTCTTTAACTTCGTATGTCCCACCAACAAAGAACGACTGGGAAATATTATTTCAGTAGATGTTTGATGAGTACCTTAATCCTCCACCATGTGTTGATCCTCAAGTTCCTGCAGTCTTTGCTCCAGAATCATTATAATTAGCCGAGTATCTCGAAGTTTGATCAAGATTGAATGTAACGGCTTCTTTGCCAACACGAAGAGTTAATTCTCCTTCGTAAACATCAATCAAGGCACGTCCGGTCTTTAAGAAGGATCTCCCGAGAATTAGGGGAACTCGGGGATCGGCATCAAAGTCTACGACTACAAAGTCGGCCAAGAATTGGAACTTTCCTACTTTTACGTAGACATCTTCGGCGATACCGATCGGTTGGGAGATCGAACGGTCCGCAAGTTCAAGAGTCATACAAGTAGGAGTGAGCTCCGGAAGAGAAAGCTTTTTACACACGGATAATGGCATGAGATTTATGCTAGCGCCAAGATCGGCCAAGGCTAAGCACTCATCCATTCCGGGAAAATCACACGGTATGAGAAATTTGTCGGGGTCTCCAAGTTTTTCGGGTAACTTGTTGAGGATAACCGCCGAACAATGCTCATTTAAAGGCGTTCTAGCCATTTCACTTAATTTTTCTTTGTTTCCAATTAAAGCTTTAAGAGTCGAGGCAAATTTAGGCATAAGAATCAAAGCATCCGTGAGGCTAATTTCGAAACTCAAATCTTTAAAGATTTCATAGAATTTCTCAATTTGGTCGTTAGCTTTTTCACGGCGCCTTTCATTATTACGTCTCGAAGGATACGGAATCGACGGTTTCGGGTTAGGCATCGGAGCACTAACGGGATCAACAACGGGCTCGAAAATTGGTACATGATTTTCAACTTGGACAACCGGAGGTTGGACGTCTTCGGTACTTCCGTTATTAGTAGGAGGCACCGTGTCCTTTGTCACCTCGGTTTCACGTTCCACTACTTTAGGAGGAGAAGAAGAAGTAGTAGGAATCGTGGGTCCTTGATAAGCAACACCACTTCGGGTGGTGATACCTTTCAAATCTTCCCTCGGGTTAGTAACGGTGTTACTTGGAAGTGTTCCCGAACCCGAGGATGAAGCGGTATTCATTTTCATGAATTGACCAAACATATTCTTAAGCTCAAGATTAGAATTGGTCAATGTAGTTATGTTGGTTTGCATATTTTTCAAAATGGCATCATTTGCGTCCATGTAGGTTTTGAATTCATTAGTCTTCTCAACTTGCGGTTGAGGAATCGGAGCTTGATGAACCGGAGCTTGGTAGGGCGGGGCTTGATAAGCTGGTGCTGGATAAGCCAGAGGCGGGTTTTTAACACGACTAGCTCCTTGGAAGAATTGGTTTCGACCTTGGTTATTTCCTTGATGATTGTTTCCTTGATTCCTATTTTGGTAGTTTTGATTTTGATTGCTTCGGTTTTGATTTTGATTCACATTAAACCCCGGTGGTCCGAGATAATTGTCCGAACGATAGCTAAGCAGATTACGGTTACCTTGAGGTTGGTAAGAATTACCACCTTGATTATAGGCTCCCGCAGCATATACGTTCTGAGTTTGGCCAACGGTGGCTGGACAATTATTGTAAGAATGAGGACCACCACAAGTTTCGCAACTCGGTGTTACGGAATTAACTTGTTGGTTCGTTTGAAGCATTTTCATTAAATTCTTGTTGATTTCCGCCATTTCAAGCTTAAGGGCTGCTATTTCCGGATTAGAAGAAGTGGTAGAACTCGATGACTCATTCCGTTGAGCGGAAGTATCCCAATCATTGTGATGGGCGGTCATATTCTCGATGAGATCATAGCACTCTTCGGGTCGCCTTTTCATAAAGGTACCTCCGGCAGCAGCATTGATGGTATCACGATGTCTTAAAGTTAACCCGTTATAGAAAGTATCTATTTGAGTTACGGGTAACATGTTGTGGTTAGGACATCGATCAATTGAAAGCTTATAACGTTCCCATGCTTCGAATAACGACTCATCGGGTTCTTGACGGAAATTTGTGATATCGTTTCTCAACTTGGTCACCATAGAGGGTGGGAAGTATTTTCCGAGAAAGATTTTTGCCATTTGGTCAAAGGTGGTGATAGAATTCCTTGGCAAACGATCAAACCATTCGGCGGCACGATGTTGCAAGGAGTAAGGGAAGAGATATAGACGAAGGGCGTCATCGGAGACCCCATTCACTTTCATACTTTGGGTGACATGCAAAAATTTGTCAAGATGCTTGTTGGCATCATCACCCGGTCCACGAAATGGACACGAATTTTGAACTTGTTGAATCATGTCATTCTTAAGTCCAAAATTCGTTGCTTGAATTGCAATCGGGGCAATTGGTCCACCCCGACCATTCAAAGACGGTTGGCACAACTCCTCCATCGTTCGGAGGTCGGGAACGGGTAAACCGGCTCCCGCGGGAGGTGGTCCGTCATCACCGTTTCCGTTAGCGGCCATATTGATTTCTTCAAAATTGTTCAAAAGATTAGGATCAACGCGAGTTCTTCTTCGAATTGTACGTTCGGGATCTTCGAGAGGTGGAAAGAGATTCCTAGTCGAAGATCGAGTGCTCATGCACTAAAAAGAAATATAAAAAGAGAAATTATACTAATTAATTTTTTTTTGGCTTTTTGGTTTTTCAACAATTGATTCACAAAGATTTATTTTAATAACGGACAATGAGATAAGACAACTTAAACCTAATAATCAACAAGCTTCACGGTAGCTCTCTAAAAGAAAAACGCACAAAGGAGCGGAGGAGTAGGAAAGCGCGAAGCTATTAAAAACCTTTCTCCTTTAGGGTCGTAGTTCCTCGGAACAACCCTCCTTATACCCCTCTTTGAGTTTGTTTATCTTTCAAAGGTGAGCCGTACCTCGCAAGTGACACAAAAGGTAAGTTTTTGATCTTTGGTTCAGGAACTTATTAATGATAATACTTCAGTTGAAAGTATTATATTGATGGTGATTTTTATGGATAATTATGGACAATGTTTTTATGTTTTTGGTTTTTCTTGTTTTTTTTATATATATAGTAAAAAGAAAATAAAAAAGATTTTTGTATTTTTATAATTTTAATAACAAAAATAACTTCATAAGGAAGGATCTTCAAAGCACTAATTGTCAAACTTCGGAACAACAAACGCTTACACCCGTCCCCGGCAGCGGCGCCAAAAATTGATAATTGTGAAACTAACCGTTTAATATATAAATAATATAAATAATTAAATATAATATATAATAAGGTTCATTAATACAAGAAAATCAATAGAAGACCGGAAGAATTATATTATATTCCCCGGGTTCGTATATCCCCAACGAGAATGGCAATGGTGAGTCGAGAGTCGGTTTAATATTTGATGTTTGAATGACAAAGATTTTGATTGGTTTTTTTTATTCTACGGGAAAATTAAGGCAATTTACACTAAAAACAATTAATAAACCGTAAACTGGGAATCCTAAAAACGCGTCCAATTATCAACTAATTCAAATTTTAACACTAAAAATGCAAACTTGGTTTCTAAACCTCTAAAATGATAAAAGAAAATTTTCTAAAAAGAAATTATATTTTTTTGACTTTTTTATAATTTTTTTATGAATTAAAAACCTATTTAATCTATTTAAAATTCTAGAAAATGACAAATTAATCCCTAAAAATTCCTAAAAATGATTTTCTACTTTAGAAAAGTCTAAAAATTGATAAAAACTCAGAAAAATATTTTTCACTACTTTTTCTATTTAAAAACTAATTTCTAGATTTAATTTTAAAAGCTAAAAATGAAAATTAAAATCTAAAAGTGATAAAAATGTTTTTAAAGTTTGTAAAACTCAAAATATTAATTCTAAAACTAAAAACTATTTTTTGTAATTTTCTGAATTAATTTACTAATTTTAAATGACTTTTTAAAAGTTTACAAAATAAAAAATGATTAAAAATTACAGATTAACTTGGAAAAATATGAAAAATTGCAGAAAAGTCCTAAATTATGTAAGGAAGACAGGAAAAATAAACTTAGCCACACAGCTTAAAACATAAGCCCAAAATAAGCACCAATAAGCCACGAAGTGGCTTTTACTAAATGGGCCTAAGGTGTGTACAAGTATTTGATTAAGCAACTTAGGACCAGATGGCCCTACTTGTGCTAATGGTTAAGGGAGTGTGTGGTAAGTGTGCTTGTGAAGGGGGAGGTCACGGGTTTAAAACCTATGGCTTCCTCTTTTTGAAATCATTTTTTTAATTTTCTTTTTAAAAACTTAAAGATCATACAAAAATAAGCATTTTTTAAAAATAACAACTTTTTCTGAAAACTTACATTAAGCCAGGAAAAAGCATTTGAAAAACAGACAGAATGCTTATAAATGCACTAAGAAAATAAGGCTTTACTAATGATTGATTCTTTTTATAACTAATAAGCTTAATGCAAAGATGAATAAGCACAAACAGATACAAATCTATGCCTAATAAGCATGTATGAACAAATTTAAGCAAAGAAATCAAGCTGATAAGCACTGAAAACCAAATAAGCACTTTTGGCTAAACTGTTGACCACACAGCCTGAGGACACCTTTTTTAGCTTAAAAATGAGCCAACAAGAAGAACCTTATGGCTTAATGGCCCACACCCTTAGGAAGAATGGCCATTAAGCTGTCTAGAAACACTTTCAAAAAGTATTTTGAAATAATTATAAGCAACTAAAAATCTCCTTGAAAACAGCACTTTAACAGTTTAACTAAAAAGAATTGATTTTTAGTTTTTAAAGACACTACTTGCAGACCTAATTAAGCTATCCTAATAAGCACTAATTTGAAAACTAAGCTTAAAAAGATCTAGATTAACCACTAAACTATTTGTAAACCAAATTTTATACCCTAAATCCTAAAATTACCCTCTAGTTTTTAGATCTAAAAAGTGACAGTTTTCAATACTTAAAAAAAATCTTTGCTGATGCACCTTGCACCTGATGCAGTTGACACAAACCACAAATACAGGTTTAAAACTTGGTTTCCAACTTGTTTTAACACTCTATCAGACACAAATACAACCTTAAAAAGCCACTTTTTTAAATCTAACTCTATAAGCTAATATGATTCAAAAACCTTTTGCATAAAACCTTAAAGTAAGCTTGTAAATCTTAAAACCCTCAAAAACAGATTAAATCTACTCAAGATAGCTTGCCAAAGTTCCCCAAGTGACCCAAACCAATTTTTACACTAATTTGACCCTTTTTACACCCTTGACCCAAACACCCCTTAACGTATGAAAGTTTAATTTTTAAACTGCTTATCAAAATGTTTAGCAAAGTTTTATAAAAACAGATATTAAACATGCAATGTTAAGCATAAATAAGTAAAAAGCACAAAGAAATAGACACTAAAATAAGCTATTAAGTAATAAGCAGTTAAAGGGTAATAAAAGGCAGTTTAAAGAGAAAGACTTAAACAGATGACAAATAAACAACTAATAAAGGCAAGTACGCATAAATCAACTTAAATAAGCACAATAAGCAATAAAAAGA
>BQNB010115036.1:5612-21639 GCA_026074375.1 Tanacetum coccineum
TTAATACTGGTCGTTAAGTAGAGTTAATTCGGGTAGTTAGTTTTCATTAATTCTGTCTATACAATTTCTTGCAGTATGTTTTTCTTTGTTTTAGACTAATCTTTGCAGGCATAGCATGGATGTGCAGATGAAAGGCAGGAGTAATAAGGTTTTAGCTTTTGTAAATTCTTAGTACATACTTAATTCTGGTTGAAAAAGAATTAATTCGGGTTGACTCTTAATTAATTCTGTTTGACCAAAATTAAGTCTGGTAGTGTAAATTGTTAATACTGGTAGGTTATTGTTAATGCTGGTTGCGGGAAATTTGACTTTTTCTGTTTTATCACTGTTTAAATGTTACCGTTAGAGATTTTTACGGCGCAATAGTCGTACAACAGAGAAGCTATATATAGATAAAGTTTGATTTCTCTTTCATACTTTTCTTTTTATTGCTATCTCCTTTTTGCAAAGTAAAAATTTCCTTTATAACGAAAATAGTCAAGAGTTCTGTTACCAGCATCTACAATTTCAATCGCATCAAAACCCAAGTACATTAATACGATTGTCCAATGGCTCAATTAAAGTATTGTGACAAACACAATCAAGTGGGGTTTTTGCGCAAGCCTGACGAGAGTGCAGGGTTTGCTGAGATAGTGGATTTTCTTCGAGGTTCCAACCTCAGGTATGCTTTAACCACTAATCCAACTATCTACGATTCCCTTGTCAAACAGTTTTGGCAGACTGCAACTGCCAATACTAACGCTGATGGGACTCTAGAAATAAAGGCAACCATTGATACCATAAGGTACACAATCTCTGAGGCGTCAATTAGGGATTCACTTCAATTAGATGACGCCACAGGAATAACAATGTTGCCAAATGATGAACTTTTTGAGGGAATGGGGCAAATAGGGTATCCTACTGATGGAACCTTTACTTTTTGGAAAAGTTTTTTCACACCCCAATGGAGATACTTAGTCCACCATCTTTTACACTGTATAAGCTCTAAAAGTGGTGGATGGGATCAATTTGGTAGCAATATTGCTACTGCTTTGGTCTGTCTATCCACTGGTAGAGTTTATAACTTTTCAAAACTTATTTTTGATGGTATGGTGGCAAATTTGAAAAGCAAGACAAAGTTTTTGATGTATCCTCGATTTCTTCAAATGATCTTAAATACTCAAACGGAAGACAAACATCTTTATCTAGCTGTGAGCCTGACTAAAAAGATCTTTGGGAACATGAAAAGGGGTTTTCGAGGGGCACCAAGACCTTTATTGCCTTCTATGTTGCTTGTTGCTACTAACCCAAATGCAGGACAAGAACATGCTGCTGTGGCTCAATCCCAACCCTCATCATCAACACCTCAAGTACCATCTCAACCATCTACACCTACACCACCACCTATCCCTACACCTACACCTACACCTATCCCTACACCTACACCAATACCTGACACTGAACCTACACCATTTGAGCATATCTTCTGAGGAAGCTCATCCTCCTATCTTCTACTATCACTTTTCACCCCCACATAGAACCAATGGCTTCAAGTCAAATGCCTACGGATATTTACTTCAATCATTGCCTATAAGTTGATATCAAAGAATTACTATTATAAAATATAATTATACAATAACAATTATGCAAAATTGCTTGGAGAGGATCTCAAACAAACCAAGCGGACCATGGTAATAGGCCATGATGAAATTTAGTCAAGAAGGTGAAGAAGCTTGGGAAGGTTTTTGAAAAGGTAGGAATATGGTTTGTCAACCTCTGAAAAGGAAGAACCTCCTTAAGGCTCAAGGGAGGAAAAGTCCAAGATATCCTCTAGAATCTTCAGTAACATAGGATTGGTTACTCCTTCTTAAACCAACAAGGTCAAACTATTGTTATACTTTGTTAACTTATTAACAATTAGATTTGTTAGTTTTTCACAATATTCTTTATTATTATTTTGTGATAGTTTTTAGGTTTGTACGAGGTAGTTTTAAATTGTCTCCCCCAGTAGAACAATATTTTTTGTATTTATAGTATCTCTTTGCATATTCTGATTTGTAGCTATAAAATGATAAGTTGTAATTAATATTATTAATTTTGTGAAGTTGGGAATTTGAGATCAAAGCTTCAGGTAGGAACAAGAGGTAGACATAAGTCCAAACACTCTTGAAGCAACCAAAACTCTCTCCAAGGTTGCCTTTTTAAAGCCAAGGTCTATTGACAAGGGAAGAAGATACAAGAGAAGAAAAGAGGCTAAGAAAAGAAGAGTAGTCTCAAGCTTGGATTTTCAAGAAGAATTATGCTGGTGCTATGAGAACAAGTTAATACTGGTAGTGCTGACTACAAGTTAGTACTATCTGAAGGATTAATACTGGCAGTATTAAACTTAGTCTGGTGATGAACAACGTCATACAGGTAATGAAACAAAAGTTAGTACTCGTTGGTGCTATAGTCTACTTCTTGTCCAAGGATAAAGGACAAAGAGAAAGAAAAGCTCCCATGATCATGAAGAAACTCAACGAAGTTCAAAGATCTACAAGTTTACAAGAGGGACGCAAGCCTTGCTGAAGCAATTAGAAGGATATTCTCAGCAACAGAGATAGAGGTTGCTAAACATGTACATGTGGATCTCTCCTAGCCCAAAGGATTGCAGAAGACAGAAGAATTGAATGAGCAACAGAAAAAAGAAAAGCTCAAGTTCAGTTTTGAAGCCAGCAATATACACAATAAGACTGGGAATTAATTATGGACAAAGCTTCGAAGCTAATGCTGAGTTGTCGAAAAGACATGCTAGGAAGTGAATACAAAGGAAGTACAAGATTTTGCCAAGAAAATTAGTTGATCTTGTCAATCCTGAAGGAAGAAATACTTGCAGAAGAAAGAAGCTAGAGCAAAAGAAACAACCCAGACTCGTGAATCCTGTACTTAATATTCATATAATCACAGCTGCACGACTTATATGATGAACTATTGAAGAAATCTAACTATACATGACATGAACGAGTTATCTCAGCCGAAAAGTTTGAGATTGAAAGCAAATCAAGAAGGAATTTTGATAAGCTCGTGTGAAACAGGTTCTGCAGTCCTTTTGGCACCAATAAAGGTTTTGAATCCACACTAAGGGCTAGTTGAAAAGATTTGGTGAAGAGCACAGACAAAGACTTCCAAAAAGACTTAAAAATGATGAAGCAAAGGAAATGAGCCAACCAAAAGATCTGAGAAAAAGAAGAAAACAGATGGCCAGGAATAGGATTCGCATACAATGTTGATAAAGATGACTCTGCAGATTCAATGAAGTTGTGAGCAAGAAGAGTCGTCACAGTACCTAAAACTCCGATTAATCCTGTTCCTTCGATATGAAGAACAACCCAGTGCTAGCCACCTATAAGATTCATTAAGCAAGGAGCAAAAGAGCATACCAAATGTTAGGGAAGATGAACTGAATAGTGTATATTGAATTTTGGTTGCTATGTTTGAAAAGTATAAACGAGAGATGAGCTTACTGAGCTATATAGATTGTGAATTGAATAGATATGGAGAATGCGACCAGAGGATGAGGGACGAGGGTATTTTGGAATTATTTGAAGAATATTGTTTGAAGAACCTCTAGTACAGATCCTATTATGAGTGATTTAGGAAAGCAAAGGATCATAAGGGACGATATTATGAGTCTCCTGTAGGGTACATGGTTTGAACTTAATATAGTCCAATGGATGTATATATGTTGATTGAAAGAACATATCCATTATCTACTCAGCTGTGCAAAACCTATGTTAATAAAAAATATTCATTTAATTTTTATATAATTTAATTGTAATTAAAGTATATCAACTACAAAGAGCAACCCAGATGAAATGCTACAAAATGTTACAAAATGATTGGAAAAGCAAAGCTGTATTAGTAGTCAGTGAAGCTTGTAAAGTTAAGAATCTAGGATAGAAGATGAAAGGTGATAACACTTGGTGGAGGTGCAATGCACTACACACAACAAATGGTTATCAGTTCACCAAGAGTCGCCCTAATCAACAATAAAACTTAGCTTAGTCCCACGATGCGCTAACGGCTCTTGGTAAAGCGACATCTCAAATTCCGTTCTACAGGTTGAACAACGTTGCAAATAATTGTATAGGTTTATCATCTCACCATATCTTCTAACGTGAAGAGTTGGACTCTAGCCCACTAAGTTTATGGCTTTTGGGTACAAAAGGTCTATGCAACAAACATAACTAGTCTATAAGCATTATGGCGTTTTATGTAAAGACCATTGCAAATCCATATTATATGTTGACACTTTACCAAAAAGTGGTTGGTACATCAACTCACCAAGTTTCATTGAACAAAGAGTTGACATGGTTTATCCAATCCACCATTGGAATTTACCTTTTCTAGGTGGCAAAGGATTACTAGCCTTAGCAAAAACGCTACAGGCTAAAGGCATATCAAATCCGTTTATGGCTGAAAATGGTTTGCAAAACCATAGTAGAATTCAACTCACCAATTTTCAAGTACTGAATTGAAATGGTTTTAGTTTAACCATTGGACAATACACCTGTTCTGTGGCCCAAAAGACTGACTACTCCAGAGTTAATGGCTAACTGGTAAAGACAGACATCAAATCCATTTAAAATTCAATGATCACCTCTCATTCAGAGGATTAATGAACACCTGAGAGAGATGAGAATAGACTGTACAACTTAAATGATTTGAATTACATAAATTTGCAATGTTGCTGATATGATGGACTGCTGAAGAGACATACTTTAACCTAAATGCAGTTGGCTCGTTGGTGCGCCCGTAAAGAAATAAAAATATCATAAAAAAAATTTTGAAATATCTATTCTGAAAACAAAACAACTAACATAGAAATCAAACCTTAAAAATAAGAAACTTAACACTTGAAAAGTTCGATGGAAAACTACGGAACACCAATATTTTAAGGCCCCCACGCAAATCGTATACCATATAAAATTACCTATAATTATAGATAGGGTGGCGGTGGTGTAAAATATAATATAAATGTACAAAGGTTAGTGGTGTAAAATCGAAAAGTGAGGGTGAAGCTTAAGACCCTTAGTATTAATATAAGCAGTTTGTAGCTTTTTGCCTTGGTCGAATTTTTGTTTAAACAACTTTGTATTAACAAGATTTGTACCATTTTTAATACATTGCAATTTAATTTTATGTCATTTAAATTCCTTGTCATTTAAATACTTGCATTGTTATTTTTAAAGTTTATGAAAATTTTAAGCTTTTCTTTAAATACTTGTCATTTACATATCTTGTCTTTCAAATACTGTTTTAAGGTTTTATAAAAGCTTTTAAGTCATTTAAAGCTTATATAAACACTTATTTTAAATTCTGTCAAAAAAATCACAAAAATATCAAAAATCTGTCAAAGAATTCAAAGGAATAAGGTATATCTTAGATGGCCTTGGGTTAGAGCTTCATGGGAAGCATTTAGGATTGTTTATAAGCTGTTTGAAAGCTTATACACTTGCTAAAAAGCTTGGACCTTTTGTGAGTTTTCCATTTTAAATTTTTGCATTTTCACTATTCAAGTGCTTAATACTGCTTATTTCTTGCTTATTGTTGCTTATTGTACTGTTTTATGCTTACTTGTCTTTTAGTTATGCTTATTTGTCCTTTGTTTAAGCTTTTCTTTAAATCTGTCCTTATTTGCCATTTAACAGCTTATTGCTTATTTGTTCACTTAAGTGCTTATTTGTTGTTTTTATTTGCTTATTTATGCTTAACATTTCATGTTTAATATCTGTTTTTACAAACCTTTTCTTAAAACTTTCAAAACCAATGTAAAAATTTGGTTTAAACTCTTAAAGAGGTGTTTGGCATAACAACCTAAGTGGGTCAAAACAGTCTTGGAAACCCATTGGGTCACCTTGGCCATCTTTAACAAGCAATTCTTGAGTTGATTTAAACATGTTTTTCATAGTCTTTAAGTTTTAAATTTTGTTTTTAAGTTTTGCTAAAAGCCTCTTTGAAACTGTTTTGACAAAACAGCTCCATAAGAGCTTATTTGATTTGGTTTTCAAAACAAGTTTATAGGTGTTGTTTTAATGTTCTTTTAAGTGTTTAATGAAGTAGGCTAAAGTCCTTTTTGGTTTACTTTTGTCCAAGTCAAAATCTGTCAAGGGGTGTCAAGTATTTTTTAGTGTTAAAAGCCCATTTTCATTTTCAATTTTTAGTGACTAAAAATAGTTTTTAGCTTTTAAATTTTTGAATTCAAGCTCATTAGGAGCGATACTCCATCTGTTTTAACTTTGTTTTTAATTTGATGCTTATTTATAAGCCTGCTTATTGCCCCTTTGAAACTGATAAAACCACAAAGTGCATCATCGTTGTGAACTGCCTTTTTCATAAGGCCTTTCTGTAGCTTATCTTTGTGTCAAAGTGTTTTGTATTTGCTTATATTTGTAGCCCTTAAGCATGTCTTTAAGCTCTTATAAGCTGCATAGCCTTAATTTCCTTTTTGGTGGCTAAAAATTAAGCTTAAAATCTGTCCCTTTAGCTGCCTTGCTTCAGTTTGTGCATTTTAGCTTATTTACTTTTCAGCCTTTTTCAGCTCTTCCCTTTGCTTATTTTTGCTTTCATTTGCTTATTAGATATAGGAGACCTGCTATTTTTGCTTATTTGGTTTTTACATTAGCTTATTTGTTCATAAAAAAGCCAACAATTAGCTTATTAGAAACCCTTAGTTAAAAAGTTAAATCTGTCAACATCTTTCAGCTTATTTTTAGAATTTGTAAAAAGTGTGTTCATTAAACTTTGTTGTTTTAACTTATTTTATAAGTTTTAAAAGAAAAAAAATGTTTAAACAAAAAGGAGAGGCACAGGGGTCGAACCAGTGACCTCTCCCTTTATACAAAACGTCCCACACACTGCACTCTACTACAAGTCGCCCTTGGGTCTTTTTCATTTTATGTTTGCATAATTTAATCTTTATACTCTTTTTCCTTTTTTTTTGCCACCAGCCCTAGTTAGCTTATTACCAGCTTATTCTAATGAGCTGGTAAGCTATTTTTATTTTTCTCAAAACTAGCTCAGCTTAAACTACTTTCCATGAATTTTTTAGAATTTTCCCAATTAATTTAGTATTTTTAATGAATGTTTCTTTTTAAAATCGTTTTTAATTCATAATAAAAAATTTAAAAGTAAAAAAAATATAATTCTTTTTTTCAAAATTTTCTTTTAGCATTTAGGACCTAGGAAAAATAAATTTGCATTCGTAGGGTTATTTTTGTAAAAAAATTGATTTTTAAAGAACGGGTTTCGAACCCCATTCTCGTTTTTAGATTTTAATCACTTTTAGCTTTCATTTTTAGGTTTTCTTTAATTGTTTTTCCATTTTAAGTGTAGAAATTAGAAAAACCAACCCTAAAAATCTTTAACCGTTCAAACACGCGATCACAAACGTTCTCTGATTTTTAATTCGCACCTTGTTGGGAGACGACCTAGGGGGATTTTTGATATTGCTTTGGTCAAAAGCAATTTATTTGAATCTCTTGGAATTCTTACTATACTATATTATAATTAAATTATAATCTTGAAATTATCCTTATATATTTATTATATTTATTATAATTTATATATACAAAAAGGTTAGTTTTAAAGGTTATCAATTTTTGGTGCCGTTGCCGGGGAGGTGTGTGCGATTTTCGTCTACGTTTGAAGATTAGTTTTTGAAGACCCTTCCCTCGTGAAGTTATCAATTTCCGTATTGTAAAATTTTTTTATTTTATAAAAATACAAAAATACAAATATATTTTTTTCATTTCTTTTATTAGTATTAGTAAAAGAGCAAAAAACACAGAAAAATCAAAAAAACATAAATAAATTGTCCTTAATCAAGAAAAAAATCCATCATCAGATATAATGCTTGCAGTCTGAGCATTAATCATAATAAAATTTCCCGAACAAAAGATTCAAAACTTGCCTTTGTGTCCACTAAGTACGTACACTCACCTTTAAAAGTTTAACAAACTCTAAGAGGGGTTTAAGGAGGGTTGTTCCGAGGAACTACGACCCTAAAGGAGAAAGGTTTTTAATAGCTTCGCGCTTTCCTACTCCTCCACTCCTTTTGGCCTTGTTTTTTTCTTTAAAAAGAGCTAAACAGTTGAAGCTTGTCGATTATTGGTTTCAAGTTATTGCGATCAAGTCCGTTTTGTTCCCATTAAAATAATTGTGGAAATAAATTATAAAAAACCAAAAAAATTTAATTATTTTTAGTGGCATGCCACATGTTCTTCTTCTAATCTCATTGGTAATTCTTCTTCTAATCCAACCAACACAAACCCGAAACGTCGTAACCGTAGACGTTCAAAACAACCTTTCTCTCTTAAAGAATCACCAGTAGTTACGATGGCCGATCAACGTACTATGGCGGAATTGCTCTGATGCACACCAACCGAGGTTATGCAGTAGGCAATCATGGTCCACAAATTCTTGCTAGTGTCATTTCGAGCCAAGCATAGTCCCTTAATAATACGATGACTGCGACCAATATCTTTGGACTTGAAAATGCAATCCTCACGGACCAAGTCCCCGTTGGTTTAACAAAATAAACTTCCCACAATCAAATTACAAGGTGATGTGCCTAATTTAGTGATTAAGCTCATGCTTTTCTCCTTCTCCTCTTGCGAGTTGGGGGGCAGCCCGTCGTTGGCTTAAAAAAGAACCCCTCGTTCTATTCTCACTTAGGAGGATCTCGTGTCCAAATTTATTAACGAATTATTTCCCCCCTCAAGAAAACAAACTTCGAAATGAAATTTCTAATTTCCACAACGTTTGATGAATTCGTTTCATGAGGCAATTGGGACCGGGTACAAATAGATCTCCTCGAGCTTGTCCCATCATGGTATTCAACAAAAATGCACCAACTAGATACTTTCTTCTACAATGCCTTAAACCCCGGCGCGAAGCCAAGATTCTTTTGAATTCATCCGCTGGTGAAATCTTTGGAAAGAAGTTACCAAGATTGGTTGAACCATATATCGAAAACAAACCCAAGGTCCGCAATATCACGAAACAAATAGATTGTTTTCTCAAGTGTGGTAATTCTCTTCTTCGATATACCAAACTTACTCATAGCAGTCAAATCAGCAAACGAGTGCTGTGACTTACCCTACCGCTATGACGCTAATTTCTAAAACAATTATCAAGCAAACCCCGCCGTCTAGCTTCCGGTAAAAGCCGTTTGAGGAGATTGTTACGTGCGGTTTCGCTCATCCCTAATTATCAAGTGTCTATGGACCGCCGATGGTCAACACTTTTCCAAAAGTAATCAGGGATAATAATCAAGGCTACGTTACAGCACCGCAGTTAACAACAATTAAAGGGTAACTTCGGTTATCGTCCTCCAGGAGTGGTTAATCAAAACCAGACCACCTGTTTTGGTTCAAAACAAAATGTGCAAAAGGATCAAAAAAACCGGTTTAGCCAACCTCAAGGATATAACCGAGGAAACAATTTCAATCAAAATGCAACTTATCAAGCTCCAATTCAACAAAACCAAAGTGTTCCTTTAAATGAGTTGGAGAAATTTTAGAAAACAAATGAGGCTAACATGAAAGCCATGCAAAATCAAATTAACAATGTGAAAAATGAGTTAAGAAATGAAATGCAATCTTCAATTCATGCTTCAATGTCAAATCAAACAAACGGAAAGCCCCCTTTTTTAAGAACATGATAGGCTAGTTTCTATTCAAATGAACACCTCTTCTCGCTTCCTTCTACCCTCGGTACGGGATCTCTCCTTAGCAACACCGTTGCTAACCCGAAGGGTGAATTGAAATCCATTACCACCCGAAGTGGTCTTGTTCTTGATAGACCTACCGTTCCAATGCCTCCTCCATTCATAAATTCGGAGGAGGATGAACGTGTAGAGGAGACTTTAACGGACCCGAAACATGGTGAGTTTACCATTAAGGTCCTACCTCCTCAAGTCCAAAAAACTAAAGCTCCTTCTCAACAAAATTATATGGTTCACCAAAGGGATCCTCGTTATCCTCATATCCCTTATCCTTCAAGAATGAACCAAGAAAAAAGGCAAGAGAAAGATGAAGTCCAAATCCACAAATTTTGGCAAATGTTCAAACAACTTCACATCAATATGTCTATTGCCGATGCTTTGATTCTAATCCTGAAATACCAAAAAATGCTTAAGTCTCTCCTTTCCAACAAGGAGAAACTTATTGAATTGGCAAACACACCCTTTAATGAAAATTGCTCACATCGGTTATCCTTAGACTAACCCGAAAGCTAGGTGACTCCTGGGAAATTTCTCATTAATGTGTGGTTTTAGTGAGCTCAGTGCAAAGCCCTAAAGCAAGATCTATGTGCTAGCAAAACTGTGATGATGCAACTCTCGGTGAGAAAAAAGTTATGATTAACCCGAGCTTAATTTCCACCCAAATACCCCTTGAGAAGACTTGCTAACCCAGGATATTGGCCCGTCCGAAAGGAATTGCAAAAGATGTCTTTGTTCTGGTTGGAAAGTTCACATTCCTCGCTGATTTTGTCATTGTTGATTATGAAAGCGGTCCTCGTGTCCCCCTCATCTTGGGAAGACCTTTCTTACGGACCGCTCGTGCTTTGATTGACGTTCATGTAGAAGAAATGATTCTCCGTGATGGTAATGAAAGACTAATCTTGAAATATTAAAGACCTGAACACTTCAAGCTATACACAACGAACCTCACAAGAATCAATCAACAGATTGATGGTCTACAATGTTTTACCTGCGGATTATCGTGAAGATGTTGTTTTCCAACAAGTCATCAAGGTGGCAATCCTACTTCTTCTCTCACTTCTCATACCGACTTAACTTCACCGGAAGTTAATGATGATATCTTTGATCCGGAAGGAAACATTATTGAAGCTTGCAAATCTTTGATAAAACAAAAACCTCCCTCCATAACATGAAAATAATCCATTTGATGGCAATCCCACGTCGACCAATTCTTTTTCGGAACCCGTGACCAAGTTTTCTTCTTCTTCCCCCACATTTACTTCCATCGAAGAAAGTGATTTAATTTGGGAAGAATCCGAAGCTTATCTCACAAGTGATTCATTTCCACCGGGAAATAGTAATCCTTCATCTCCTCTCCCTCCTTTTCATAATTCTTTAAGTGGCAGTACCACTTCTTCTTCACCTAGTCTCCCGATTTATGAGACTAGCGACTATTTTCTTAAGGAGTTCGCCGATGAACTCGCTCTTATCACATTTCTACCAGGAAATGATGACCTTCCCTTTGATATCGAATTCGATCTTTGAGATATTGAGTATTTTCTTAACCATGTTCCTACCAAGGAAATTGATTCTATTCTCGAAGATTCGGTTGATGAAAATTTTCCTGATAACAATCTTGTTGATACCATTTATGAGATGTTCACCGATGAACATGCTCTTGATTACTTATCCTCACCATTATGGGATGATTATGATGATAAAATTTTTGATCTTGAAACCGTTAATGATGATACTTATGATGATCCATTTGACTATAAGGAAGAGAAAATCAAAGATTCTAAACTCTTGATTGATGAACTTGATCTTCCTGAATCAAGTGATTTCCTTCTTTTTCCCGAGTGTGACTCGCTTTTCTATGAGGATTTTTCCAAGGTTGATGCTTTGCCTTCCCGACAATGAGGACAAGGTATTTAAGGCTGGGTTACTCATGTCATGAAAATCATTTTGAAGCTCACCAATCTTGCAACAGACAAAAAAACAACGTAAAAGAAATGAAAATAAGGCCACTAATGCTTCTTTATTTTCTTGAGGATATTATTCCTCCTCTTCATGAACTTCCTTTTCACAAAGAAGTTTCCCAGGGGCTCGAATGCTTTACTGCACGTTTTCCGTCCGAAATAAAGAAAAATTTTTCAACCCTGGATTTCTCACTACTAAAAAGTTACATACTTCTCTTATCTCGAACTTAAAAATCTCATCGGAGGTCCCTAAGCGTTTCAAAGTCATAAAATACTTAAAAGCCCGATGGAGATTTTTATCCTTGCTCCTTATTGGATAGGAACAATCCGTATCTTCTTGGATTGATCCGAGTCCCTCCATTCTATCCATCCCCCTTGACAATCAAAGTATGGGGGGTGGACGGGTCAAGCTAAAGTGACCTTAAACAAGCGCTTCGTGGTGTGGGTACCCCATGCTTAACCTAGCATACTCGTAGTATTAGCATGGTAGTTTAAAAGTAATGAATAAGTGTTTTGTTTTTTAATAGGCATGCCATCTTTCCATCCATGTTTTGGTTTGTGGTTTTATTGTCCAGGATTGCTCGGATTTTTGAAGCCTCTCGTGCTCGCGGTTTTTTTGTCCTTCGATCACAAGAGCTTCACATCCTCAGCTTCATTTTGGGAATCCGATATCCAAATCTTATCGACTAACGTTTATCTTTAAGCACAACTCAATAAACGGCCTTAGATTTTGCGTTAGAAGACCCTTCTTAAAACATTGAGAGGACAATGTATAATTCTAGTATCAGGGGGGGGGGGATCTTCAGATTTGATTGTGCCTTCAAACGTTGTTTTCACGTAAATCCCGGTTTTTTTAACCCCCAAAATTTCAAAAAAATGAAAAAATTTAAAAATTTTTTCAAAATAAAATAAGTTTTTTTTCACCAATTTTGACTTTAATCTTCTGGAGAAGAATAAGAGTAAATTTTGACCGTCGATCGAGCATGTTTGAAGCTCTAGCTGTTCCTTAAGTTTTTTAGACTACCAAGCGTATCGCAGATCTTACCGCGAAAACAAAAATGATAGAGTTTAATTAATGAGTTTGATGCTAAACAAGGATTATTTGGAAATCTTAAAGCTCATTATTTAATATTGTAGTCTTTTTCTCCCAAAGCTTCTAACTGGACTAATAATAACTTGCTATTTCTGAATACAAAACTTAAAATCAACAATTTTAGGAAGTAATTAGATAGTCGATATCAATAATTTTAGTTCAAATTTATACTTAAATTTTCTAAAACGAAATTTTCTCTATATCATGGTATTATATGCAAAAAAAATGTGGTAATAATAATTATAAACTGTGGGCTGATAAAAGTTTGCTGCATCTTGCCGGCTCACAACCGATGTTGCAGCCTTCTAAAGAAAGCCCATAGTAAGAATAATAATCTGATGCTGATAAAAGTTTGTTGCATCTTGCCGGCTCACAACCGATGTTGTAGACTTCTAAAACGTCGAGGATTTCCTTAAGAATGAATAATTATATTAAGTGAAATAATGTGAGTTAATAAATATAGGGAAAATCTCTCTTTCTTAAATTTAAATATGTTTTGCAACCAAGACTATTTTATTTTAAGTTTTTCTAAATAAGCTATGTATATAGGGGAAGCCTAAGAGTTTTTGAAACCAAAGGTCTGTGAGTCCCGATACTAGTCTCTGTGGGGTGTCAAAAGCCTGGTCACTTAGCCGCAAGGTTGGGATGTGCCGAGACGAAAGTCGCTACATGGGATGATCTCGCCTTCAAACTCATTATTCTCGGGTGGAACGTGAAGCATAGATTTTTGCAAAACGTTGATCCATGGTTGAAATTCGAAATGGCACATTCACCTAATATATAATAATTGTCGGGAGCGAAAAGTTCGCAAGTTGCGAATATGAATAGTGTTAGCATCTTAACTTATATCTAATGGTGATTTCGTTTTAAGCTTGGTTTGGAATAAGTGAAAAGTCGGGAACGATGAATTTATCCTTTTTAGGGGCATTTTAGGATTGAAATGCATCTTGTTCTATGATCCCTAAAAGTTATAAAAATAACGAAAGTCAAACGTTCTAGTTAGTTGCTTAATATGAAAAGTACAAAAAAAATGATGAGAAAAACAAAAAATACAAAAATATGTGTAGGAATAAGTGAATACATTTAAAAATGGTAAAAACGGGGCTTTTCAAAGCTATTGATTCTTTATTTCCCTTGACGAATACTTAGCTACTTTTCTAGGTTATTAGTCGAGGGGGATTGAGATTCTTAGTTTTCTTAAGTGTTTACTTATAGCATTACATGAGGACACGCAATAGTTTAGTATGGGGGATTTAAATAGTTTTAACAGCTCTTGACAATTTTAAAAGCTTCATTAATCAGCTTTTCATTTATGAGCTACTTGTTTAAAATAAAAGCTAGAAGTTGATGCAACCAAACATAGCTACTTGTTTTGAAAGAGATTATTTTTATAACAAAAAGCTTACAACTCCAAAAAAGCTTTAAAAAGTTGTTGCCAAACAGGCCGTGAGTGTTTTCAAAACTCTCATAACATTTCTAACCACAAATTAAAAATCAAACTTCTAAAACACCAAATGAGTAATCATTTTCATCTCCTTACCTTCACTAACCTGCCCCAACCACTAACCCAGCTCCAGACCTGTTGTGAAGGTAATCCACCCCACCAAATGCGGCTTTGTTCAAACCCCCACACATCAATGATGATCCAATGCATTGCAAGTTAATCCAAACGCCCCCTAACAAAACAACAAAACCCACATAAAAAGATCATGTATGTTTGACCTTCTAATCAAGAACGAAAAAACTAAATCAATAAACTCAAAACCTAAAACTATAAATTAATTCAGTTATATTAAATTAAATTTCAGGAAAACATACTAAGCTCTATATGATGCAATCTAACCTCGTTTATACTTAGCAACAACAGAAAAACCACCATCGATCAAGTTATTATCATGGACGATCTTCATAGATTTTCCATTTAGTTTCAATTTAGTTTTTTTTACAGAGTGGTGTGTGGTTTTAAGAAAAATGATTGTTCGGTGGTACTCTATAATATGTTTTAGTGGTTTGATGAATAAGAAGATGGGAGAGACGCGCGGCCTTTTCTCCTGCATATGAGCCAACCTTATTTTTTTATCATCCACAAACAATAAAATAATCCCCCATCCACATTACCTAGAAATTTTAAAATAATAACTACCAAACCTACTATCAATTAGATTTAAAAACCAACTAACATCCCACTAACTCATTGCGAGTAATAATAGCTCAATAATAAAATAATGTATAAAACAATTGAAAATACTCTACTGTTCATTTTGCGCGTGTAAAAGAGTCAACTTTTAGTATAGAGTTTAATTATAAATTTAACGAATACAAAATATAACATTTACAAGCCCGCCGATAATTATATGTTTTAAATGTCATTACGATTCACCGCAACGAGTGACCCAAATTTTCCTCATGTTGACCATACAGAATACCGACAATAATACTTTTGTTTTATGTGATTATCGTGTATGTTAAGATGTCTATTAAAAGCAATTATTGTTATTAATACCAATCGACCCAATACATGATGTTGATCTTGATATTTTAAGTCGTAATAAATATAAAGATGAGGAATGCTAGATCCACACTCATTTTGTACAAAAAAAATTCACACTCATATGTGTCAAACACATATTAGTAGTGAAAAAAAGAAAGAGAAAATATGATAGATGTTGATTAGTGCAAACTACGTGCCACATATACATGTGGAAGTTTTTATGTGAGTTGTGAGTGGATTTAGCATTGCTCAATAAAGAAATTTGCAAGACTGATATCGAAAATGACACTTATTTTCAATTTAACTTAACTTTGAGGCATAATGTTAAAACTATAATCTTTTTCAATATTCATATATTACTCGTATCATTATGTACTTTAATACTCTTTTCGTCTTAAAATAATAGTTCATGTTTTTTTTTAAGATATCCCAATTTAATTGTTCACTGCTAAAAATAAATAGAAAAGTTTGATTAAATTTACCATATTACGCTTGCTTGAAAATATTATTAGAAACTTTAAAAAGACTCTAATTATATTAGACAAAAGGTAAAACTGTCATCTGCTAAAAATTAAGAAACATAAAATAGTAATAAATACACTTTTCTTAAACCGTGTGTTTTTTTGTCATATGACAATAATTTTGAGACGGAAAAAAGTATATTAAATACTTCTGTAAATGACCGAAAATGCACATAGCTACCATTAGTCTCTGCATACTAACATAACATTATCAAAACT